>JAHBCN010011508.1:0-20000 GCA_019359885.1 Listronotus oregonensis
ATTCCAGATCGACAAGCCTTCAAAAGTTATTAATAAAAAATAGATTTTCAATTGTTACTTTTAAGAGCTAATAGCTCGGTAAAGAAGGGGCATAGAGCAAAAAGTTATATAGTTGTTACCTTATTTTGATCCATACATGACCCAAACTTAGATATATATATATATATATATATATATATATATATATATATATATATATATATATATATATATATATATATATATATATATATATATATATATATATATATATATATATATATATATATATATATATATATATATATATATATATATATATATATATATATATATATATATATATATATATATATATATATATATATATATATATATATATATATAATAAAAATAAAAATAAAAATAAAAATATATATATATATATATATATAGAAATATATATATATAGGAATAGCCCATTGCGTCAAAGGCGTATTTTACTATAAACAGAAAAGACGTTTTGAAAGCTTGACCTTTTTCCACATGGTCTATGATATTATGAAAATAAATGTAATTTCATTTCTCTGATGTTCAGTCCGTTACGTTTCAAAGTAAGAAAAGTGGGGTTTAAATTAGAAATTATGTGAAAAGAAACTTTCCTAAAACAAACGGCATTTCTCTGGCCATTACAGACGTGTATTTTAGAGTTTCTGAATGGCAAGAGTTAGCAGTGATAAATGGTCTCTGTAATTCTGCATTCATGTCACTCTTGCTCGGTCTTTTTGCAAAATATATTACAAAGGCTAAGTTTTTGTCATTAAAAGTGAACATCCTGATAAAGAAGCGTAGGGTAATGTACCGACATGTTTTAAAGGTTTTATGCATATTTTTTGAACGGTTTAAAATCAACTTTATCGCCGATGGATTTTTACAATTATTTAATTTTGTTTTTATATGTAATAATATTTTTTCTTGTAATTTAATTTTTTAGTAATAAAGCATAGCTACCATTACTTAGCAAGCCTAAAATTTACCTAGTTGTTTCCCATTTTTTTTTTAAATGTTTTAGTTTTATAAAATACTTTCCCATAAGTGCTTGTATCGTTAAAGGTCCAATTCTATAAAACACTTTCAATTTAAATTGTTCCAAATGAAATATATCTATTAATTAGTTCACCAAGAAGGTAAACTTTTAAGGACTATGCAATATTTAAGACAATTATAGCTTAAAAATAACTTAGGTAATAATTTTAGGTGGTTCGAAAGTTTAAAGATATAAATGAACATTAACTCTCTGAACAACTTAAATTTTCCAAAATATAATTATTTTTAAAATTTAATTGCAGGGGCGATTGGGGCGTCCGTCGGCGCATAGTGGAACCAAAATTGCCATTAATTTAGAATATAGCTTATTGAAGTATGAAACAATTACATTCTCTTCCTTTTAATATTTTTTTTTAGCTTTTTCGATTTTATAGTATACTCCGCTATATAATTAAATGCATTAACCACCAAAAAATTATAAAATGTTTTAAAAATAAAAAAGCTTTTTAAACATGATTACGGTCTTCAATAAAGAGTTATCACGAGTGACCATATTTGCACTGCAGCTTCTGGGCCTATTGTGCTTCCCTTACTTGTTATAAAACTCAGCTCTTGTTAACCAGCAGGTCTAATATTTTTTACGTTGCTGCGGTAAAGGAACTCCACTGTGTATATTTCAACCCAGTATATATTTCTTCTGTACGTGAGTGCGTTGCATTCGTATATTATGAGTGAGGGTGTTTCCTTCTACTCCCCGCAAAGAATGCATGTTGCTCATTTTCTGCAAGTATTTCCTTAGATGTGAAAATGACCTGCCACAAGTCCTACAAAGTGTCTTAGCTGTTAGTTTTTTGGAAGGGTCGCCTAGCATTGCCTTCGGATATCTTTGACCAGGTGATATATGTCAACGATCCAGATGTTGTTTTAGGGGCCATTTCGTCATTGTTTTGATTCCATCGCCTGTTCTGCTAGTCCAAAGATCGGCTTTGGGCCCTGGAAATTTTGTGATGAGTTAGCTCTTGCTAATTCATCTGGTCTTATAGTCTTCTATTCTCATGTATTCAGGACCCGAGAAGAGTCTTATCCTGTTTTCCTGTCCGTAATTTTTTTAGGTGATCGTAATTTTTAATGTAAAATGGTGGGAGATCAAGGCTTTTAGGGTAGCCTGACTGTCTAAGAGAATGCGTATGTGTTGCTTGTGATATTCTCTTCTCACATTTCCTTAAATACATCCTTGGATAGAATAGATTTTCGCCTGATATGCTGTGGCTTGGTCTAATGGAAAGCTGTAGCTCGCTCTGGGTTTTACCCCATTAAACCAGTACCCACTTCATGTGATGAAGGTGTTCCCTTTGTCTATATATTAGGAGCGCATTAAATATATAGACAGCTGTCATGTGATCTGATCTCATATGCAAGAGCTGTTTGTCGATAATATTCGTTTTTCTTGTGTCACCACATTTTTCAGGATTTTATTTTTACATACTGTTGTTTTTCATACTTCCAAGAGTACAAAATGCTTACGCATTTCTAAAAATCATATAAAAATCTGAAAATATTTAAAAGAGCCAAATTACCAAAAAAATATTTGTCTTTAACATTAAATCTATGAACTGACACACTTTTTCCATAAACATGATTGAAAATGTTTATTTTTCCGCGATTTTATAGTTCTCATTTTATCACCCAGTTTAGTATAATTTATTTTTAAGTTGTTTGTTTTTCTGAGTTCATGTCGCACCCCATAAATAGGGTATAACAACACTATAGACGCTGCTGATAACCTGGGCTTTACTTTCTTGGAAACTTTCCATAGGGTGTGCTCCTGAGGGCGCCGGTTATGTACAAGGTCTTTGATTATATTTGCGTGGTATCTGGATCTTTTATTTTTGGATATAAATAAAAATGTTTTATATAAAAGTTGTAGTTTTTTTTTCATATTATTTTTCAATATTACCAGTAAAAAAATACCGCAATTAAAAAATGGAAAAACAAAGGCAACTTTAACTTTTTTTAAATGGAACACCCTGTATATTATGCGCCACAACGAAAAGTATATATTTTTTTTGATTTCAAATATATACTCATTGATGATATTATTTGTGTACATCATTTATGAGATATTTTAGGTTAAATTATAAATAAATTAAAAAAAAATCCGTAATAGTATCAAAAAAGCCATAAAAACAATGAAATTGTTATAATAAATTTGACGTCTCGATATTGTAAAAAGTTAAAGTTTGTCATTTTAACTATTAAGAATAATTTATATTGCTTTCTTGTCGATGGGATACTAGAAGAACAGAAAATCCCTATTGTGAGTCTTTTTTATGGCAACAATAATAATATAACGACAGTGCAAAGGGAATATTATTTAATACATCCTTAACAACGAGTATCATCTATAGACACTATTATATACATTAGGGTGACCGCAAAAAATGTCAGAATTTTGTTCGTTTGGACCCCACAAAACGATTCCCCTTTCCAGATATTGAGATAGCCGAAATTTGAGCTCGATTAAACGACGTTAACCCGTGCCGCTCGTCGCTCAAAGTTTGAAAAAATCCCAATTTTTGGCCAAAAAGCTGACATAATAAGCCATAACTCAAGAATGGTAACTAATAAAAACACGCTTAATATCTCAAAAGATAGCTAATATTGTTCTTTAAAATTTATATTCTATACATAATTGTTGATATTTTAAGTCAAACGGAGTTACAACAGCCTTTGACCCCAAAAACGTAACCAGGTACCAGTAGGAGCTCGTTTGGGAGTATTCTGAGAATTTTACGGGTTTTTACATTATGTGTCTCGGATTTAACATTTTCTTTGTTAAAATGTTAATTTTGAACTCAATTTTCAAACATAAAGAACCTTTTGTTCAAATTTAATCTTTTATTATATGGGCATTACCTGACTAGTTTACCAAAGAAAGACCCGTTTGACAGGTAAAAAGGAGGGTAAATCTAATTTCTATTTTAGGGATGGTGTTTTTACTTCAGCGTACAACCGACCTTTCATTTATTCAGTTTAGTTTCTAAAGTGCATTTGAGCTGGTTAGATCGAACAATTATTTAGTGAAGATATTTTAACGTTTTTTTTTTAATTTTCCAAGTGTGTGTTATTGTTTTTATAACTATTATAGTATTATTTTAAAAGACATTTGAAAACATTTTATTGAAATTAAAGTTTGTAATATATTTTAACTGTTATTTACCTATTAAACTCTGGAATGGCATCCACATCAGGTGTACAAAGCCGGACCAAGGATAAAATATTTCTTGTGGGCTATCCCATTCACCAGATCACCGGTTGTAAACTACCCTCAAATCGTCAAGTTTTGTGTGCTTTATTTTATAATTTATGTACTGTGAAATTAACTGTAAGAGAATCAGCAAAACTTGCCATACGAGAAGTGTTCATTTTTTGGGAGAAAGCTCGAATTCCGACTAAACATGAGCAAGATGCAATTACTAAGCTAGAAAAACTTCACGCCGAGTGGAGAACTCTTCAAAAAGATCGGAAGAAAACATCGGAAGCGGTTAAGAACAAATTTAAACAGTTTGTTGAAAAGTTGGACGATCTCTTTGATATTGCTCAACAAGATGCCTTGGCTCTGATGAAATCGGAAGAAGATAAGGCGTTTCTCGTAAAACAGAGGCAGAAGGGCCGCCCAGGTTCCATGACTGGAGTGGATCTCAAGTTGTCTCGAGCTGAAGAAATCAAGTCGCAAAAGGAACTTGCAAAAATGAGCCGACAAATCCAAGAAATTGGTGAGTTTTTTTTTATTAATAATATTCTAAAAATAATAATAATACTTATTAATAATTAGAAGTAGGTTATTTAGTACCTATGTATTATTACTCTTCTGCTAAAACGACAAGTTTTTATATTTTTTTCTCTTTCTTTTGTTGCTTCTTAGAGACGGATGATGAAGACGAGTTCGAAGAAGAAGAAGAAAAAGAAGACACTGAAGAGGACAGCATCCACCAGGAACTTGAGAGCTTGGAGGAAATGGACATCCCTAAAGAAGCTGTAGAAGATCCAGGACCATCTGAGAGCAAGAGGATGAAAGTTTCATGTGCAAGGGGCGTTAAAGAGATTTTAAACATGAAACTGTCGATTTTGTTAGATCGATGTAAAGTATCCGACAGAAATGCCACGAGAATTTTAATAGCTACTCTAGAAGCACTAAACCTTGACCCTCTTGAGTACAAAGTATCGAAAACTTTATTACATTATAGAAGGCAAATGTTCAGAGAAAAATACTAAAAAAATTTTTGATAAAGTGAACATACCTGAAAAAGAGCCCGTGGTTGTCCATTGGGACGGTAAACTTTTACCGGTTATTTTAAAAAATGAGCAATGTGAGCGAATTGCTATTGCTATTTCATATGGCGAAAAGGAACAGCTGCTGGGAGTTCCTGTAACAGCAAACAGCTCTGGAGAGGAGCAAGCCGTAGCCGTATATGAATATCTACATGAATGGAGTCTTCCCAACACCGTCAAGGCGATGTGCTTCGACACGACAGCATCCAACACGGGAAGACTCAAAGGAGCATGCGTCATATTGGAGCAAATGTTAGGAAGATAATTGTTATACCTAGCTTGCCGTCACCATATCTTGGAAATTCTGTTAAGAGGCGTATTCGACACAAAAATGGGATCAACCACTGGACCTCATCCAGATATTTTTAAGAGATTCCTTACTGCGTGGCCCAAGATGGACAAAGGAAAATACGACACAGGTATCAGTGACAATCTAATACAAAAGCAGCTAACTGCAGAAGTAATTGCAAATGTTACTGCTGAATTCAAGACCAAATTAACTGAGAGCCACCCCAGAGATGACTACAAGGAGCTATTGCAGTTGGTTCTCGTATTTGTTGGATCACTAGACGGCAATGTTGTGGGTTTTAGAACTCCAGGAGCCATTCATCACGCTAGGTGGATGGCAAAGGCTATTTACTGCTTAAAAATATTCATTTTTCGTCGTCAATTTAAAATGTCTAAAGAAGAAGAAAGTTCTGTGCGTGCTATTTCTGTTTTCCTAGTTAAAATTTATTGTCAAGCTTGGTTTAGTGTCAAAGCTTATCTTGCACCAAAGCAAGATTTAGGTATTTTGCATAGTCTGTTAGACTATAAAGAATGTGACAACGACATTGCAGAAATAGCTCTGACCAAATTTTCGAATCATTTGTGATATTTGAATGCAGAGTTGGTGGGATTATCGTTTTTTGATCCCACCATTACAGAAGATGAAAAGTTATTAATGGCTAACAAATTGCTCAGTAGCACAGATGAACCATCAGAGCATTCTAGGGTTGTAAATCCAAAAGTTAGTAAAGAAAAATTAAAAGAGGTAGTTGATGGAGGATTGGTAAATTTACTTACCAAAGAAACGTTTACCTTCTTTGACCGATTTAATATAAAAACAGATTTCATAAGAAAACATCCAAACACCTGGCCTCAAAATAATGACTTCCAAGAAGGATTAAAAATTGTCAAAACATTAAAAGTAGTTAATGATATAGCTGAGCGTGGTGTAAAATTAATAACCGACTTTAACAACCTTCTTACAAAAGATGCAATATGTCCTGCAAGTTGTAAGTAAATGCCGAGCATTATATCCTGACGTTTCAAAAACTACTTTAACAAAAGCTCTAGAATAGATTAGATAACTATGTAAAATTATCAACTCATGTAGGTACTACGTCTGTATCTTTTCTGTGTCTGTTTTGTATGTATTATATACCTGATTTTTATATTTTAAAATAAAAAATGTCATTAGACTTATAAGTATTACTTGTTTGTTTTATTATTTTATATATACTTAAAACTCAAAAATATACCAAAAAAAAGCAAAATTTATCACTTAATAACAAAAATATACGAAGTATGCTTCTAGTGGTACCAGGTCACGTTTTTGGGGCTAAAGGCTGTTGTAACTCGGTTTGACTTAAAATAACAACAATTATGTATAGAATATAAATTTTGAAGAACAAATTATCTTTCTTTTAAGATATTAAGCGTGTTTTTATTATTTACCATTCTGGAGTTATGGCTCCATATGTCAGCTCTTTGGCCAAAAATTTTAATTTTTTCAAACTTTGAGCGACGAGCGGCACGGGTTAACTTCGTTTAATCGAGCTCAAATTTCGGCTATCTCAATATCTGGAAAGGGGAATCGTTTTGTAGGGTCCAGACGAACAAAATTCCGACATTTTTTTCCCCATATATGAGATCCGGTCACTCTAATATACATAGTCAGAAGGTTTAGTACACGAAAAAACTATAAAATAAAAAAAAGGAACGTAACACAAAATGAAAACAAAGGTTTGGATATCCTCGTTTCTTTCTAAGATAATTTTCATATTTTTTCTAATAGATTGGCACTAATTAGTTTTAATAATTTTAGAAAATCCCGAAATATCAATTAGATTAAAAAAATATTTAACCTTAAAATTTTACAAATATTATCATTATAAATGTAAGTCTGTCCAGAATCTTTCTGAACAAAACATGCCGGACTGACCTAAGTAAGCATTGAAAATAGCTAGGTTTATAGCAGGATCTGGATATTTTAAATAAAATTCCACTTACCGACGAGTTTACCTTTACTATAGCAGGCATATTTAATCGTAAAAATAAACATTATTGGTCCAGAGAAAAGTCTCACCAAATTCAGCAACAGAACAATTTTGTTGCTTCCATGACTTTTTTGATACTTTTATGAAACTTTTTTGCAATTTATTTATAATTTAAGCTAAAATATCTTAAAAATGGTTTACTTAGGTATTATTAGTGTACATATATTTAAAATGAGAAAAAAATCTTTCGTTGTAGCGCATAATATACAGGGTGTTCCATTTAAAAAGCAAAAGTTGCTTATATTTTTCCATTTTTTTATTGCGATATTTTTTACTGATAATTTCAAAAGATAATATTGAAAAAAACTACAATTTTTATATCATTTTTTTTCTATCCTCAAAAATAAAGGCTCCAGATTTCACGTTAATATTATCAAATACCCTGTACAGACATGCCAGTTTTAGCTGACCTTTTAGTCTCATGATTGTCATTATTAGTTGGACCTTTGTCCACAATATAACAGCGCCATATGTGACTGTGACGTACAACCCAAGCATTATCTTTGGACTAAGCCCCCAGGTTTTACCAAACAAGCTTTTGCATCTTACCATGCACATTTTTGCTTTGTTCAGATTTATTATTATCTGTTGGTTACGCGTTAATTTAGTGTCTAGAATTAGACCTAGGTAATTTCACTTCTTTAATAGTTTTTATCTGCTCACAGAAAATTTTTAGGTTATTTTAGTTCCCTTTATTTTTTGTATTTAAAAATGGGAGTATTGCGGTTTTTTAGCGTTGGTTTTAAAGTTTATGCCTTGGCACCAGTGCTGTATAATGTTCATAGCTTTTGGCCTGAGTTCTGCTATAGTGGTGGAGTGGTTTATCTTATACGATTATTACCACATCGTCAGCATACCCCCAGGTGTAAAATCCCTCATTTTTAAGTCGAGTTAGTAACTCATTTAGCTGATTTTATATCTCTTTCGATTTCCAAAATGCCAGTGATCACCCTCGAATTGGGGACACCCTGTACTGAACGCGGTACTGGCGCCATAATAAGTATGCGAATAACAACGTTTTGCTTTATAACTAACCATTTATTTTTCAGTTTAGTGTGAAATATAAACTCTGCACCGGTACATGAGTTGCTAGATGGTCATCCAGCAATGTGATTATTTATTAGCATTTACGGCGCAAAATATATAAAATTTCATTTTTCAAATTTTTACACAACAAGGTAGCAAAAAATTCTTAATAACATAGTTTTGTTTATAGCGCCCTTTATATGAAACAACTAAAGAACTGTAGAGGGATGAGATCAGGCAAATAAAACCACTATTGCATATTTTTACAACGTTTCGTGGCTGGACTGTCATTTTATCAAGAGCCAAATACCCTACGAGTTCCAAATGCCTTTAAACAAATTGATATTTAATTTTGAAAAATTAAAAAGTTCCATAATCTGAGGAAAACCCACATTAGTTGCACAAAATTCTTGTCAAAAATAGTTTTAAAAAAATATTTTTTAAAAACTATTTATTATTTTTATCATAAATTCACTGCTTTCCAAAATAAAATGGGTGTTTTTAAATATGCCGAGTATGCTAATTTCAAATAAAAAGTCCGTTTTGCTCCACCACGTAACACTTTTTAAAGGCATACATTAAACATGTTATATTAAAAGACGCAAAATGTAAGGTACCAAAATTTCTTATTTTATATTAGATGTAAAACGAATGGGGGAATTACCACAACAAAAGGAACATAAAAATGCAAAGTTTTATTGGGAAAAAAAGTCCATGTTACATCCCATCGATTTGTATGCGTCTAACAAGTCTTCTATTAACTCTTTATATTTATCGACCTGGTAGCATTCTAATAGCACCAATTTTATGGTATTTCATTCTTTTTTCTCTACTGGTGTCAGAATTTCTTTAAAAACAGCATCTCTAAATAACTAACGAATGTGAGAACTTATAAAAAAAAATTCTTGATTTTTGCCTTACTTAATTTTAAGAATTTCTCCCTAAGGTACTAAAACCATTCTTGATCCCAATTTATTTTTATTAAACCCAGTTTAACATAAGTAATGGTAATAATATTTCTTTGGAGGGATCAGCAAGCGGTGAATATTCCTCGCTTTTTACTGTAAGCTCTCGTCATGTTTTTACAGTTTAATCCTTTACTTCATAATGTTGTTCTTTGTTTCTACTGTTCCACTCACATAGAAAGCAACAATACTTAGTAAAACCAGGCTGCATTTCCGTTAGCATTACTAGAACTTTAATATCAGCCGATATTTGCCAACCCTGCTGTGTATAATTTAGTGCACCAAAAATGATATCCAGATTTTCATAGGTTTTTTTCAGGTGTGTTGAATAGGCCACTAGTAGCAAGGGATATATATTTCCATTATGCAGAAGCACTGCTTTTAAACTCATTTTCAGGGATCTTTAAATATATGCCATTCCTAAGGCACGTGTTTTCTTCCTGGTTGAGACGTTAGTCCACTAACAACGTTGCAGTATACCATATCCCTACTTTGTAAAAAGAAGGATGAAAATTGGAAAGTACCTTTTTTAGAATACGTTATTTTTATGTCGGGTTTTAAAAGATGCCATCTACTTAGTAGGGAATATTAGAGTTCGGATTAATCTTTGGTTTGTTTTAAATCTCTTACAAGGTCATTTAACTCGCCTTGTAAAATTACATAAGGGCATTCTTCTGTTGTAGTAAAATCGGGATCACGTGTTCAGGAGAAGAACTTTATGTACTTGGCCAGGTTAAGGGTTCATTTGGACTCTACTTTTCTGGAGGCTAAGGGACCGGCAATAAATTGTCGAGCGGAACTGGGCGAACAGTAGACTTCAAATCGGGATAAATACTGGCATGCCTATTTTCGATAAGAAGCCTGCCACGTTTATAAGGCAAAAGTAGAAGTCTGTTGCGTGGTTTTTGATTCTCTTTACATCACTGATAAAACAAACGGCATCCATTTGTGTGTTCCTTTAAACCATCCGGTTAAACTTTGTTGACAGATGGTGCAACACATGTAAGGGCTCTAGCACCTATCCTGATTGCCTAATTTGCAGCCAAAATAAAACTAATACGCCTTTAAAATGCTTGCACCTATGTTCTTTGTTGTAAACTCTCCACACACATAACAAATTAACATTACACAATTTATAATGTAAAATGCAACACTACAAATAAGCACTTGTGTACACTCTATATCATTCAACGATTGACATTTCACTAAATAGCAGCCTGCTTTGGCCTATCCCCAAACCCAAAGAAAGAAAGATTGTGCTTAGTTGAGATAATGATGCACCTTATTATATTTTTAGAAAAAAGTTAAAGGAATTAAAATGCAAAGAAAATTTACGGATATGATTTTACGCTATTTAAGCATACTTATTACGGTTATATTATTTTGGTGTTTGCTTAAAAAATATATACAGAAATCACCTTATAGAATATTGAAGAAAATTTTGCTGTTGGACAGTGTAATAAATAGGTCATGTTTAAAAATATTAGGACATTTTGCTATAAGTCTAAACAAAATGTGATTTTATTTTCCCAGTTTTAAGTTGATGAAAAGGTTTCAATCTTTACCATAGAATAGACGAGAGATCTCTTTTTTTTTATTTATTTACAAATGTACTTTTAGTAAAAAAACAAAAATTCGCCCCCACAGTACATCTTGTATTACCTGATGATATTAATATTCCTTTTTATATGAAACTGAATAATTTAGAATATGTTTTTAATATGTATCTACAGTTTGATATATAGGCATCGGTTTCGGTTTGAAATTTTAAAATAAAAATACCTCTTTAAAACTTTGTAAGTAAATTCATTTTAGCGTAACCTACAACCTTTTAATTTCGAAAATTTTAAGAATTGGGGTGTTTTTGATGTAGCATGCGTCAAACATGTTAATTTAACGATGTATAGGCAAAGTAGACCGCATTAATTTAATTCGGTCTATTTTGGTATAGGTAATTTAAAGAATAACTTTTTTTCTCGACTAATAATGCAAATATCGGAAAACATATTGACCTTGAAAATATTGGGCATTTCGCGACACATACACATGTTAAATTTATAATGTTATGTGATTTATAAATAATTAACTGATTTTTGCACAGTTGCTAGACAAATCTTAGTAAAATGTTATGGTTATATTATTGGCCTACAGAAATCAAGGATTTTTTGCTGAACTACGCCCTAAACATATTTGATGCATGACACATTGAAAATACCCTAGTCCTTAGAACCTTCAAAGATAAAAAAAATTGTGGGTGTCGCCAAGATAAATCCACTTTTAAAGTTTTAGACGAAAATTTTTAATTTTAAAATTTAAAGTCGGGACCAATGCTTAATAATTGATATGATAGCAAGTAAATTCAATATATTATCTGATACATTAATTTATATGTGTAAAATACAGTTTATGCTGTGTTTTCTTTATATTTTTATTCTTAAATAATATTATCTCATTTTTGTGTCCAAAAAGTCCAAAATTATAGTCATTTAAAAATAAGAAGCCCATATTTATTATTGTATGATTTTCTATTAATAAACTAAATATACACAAAACAATAGTTATTTGTGTATCAAGGCCGTAAAGTTGATCTTTTATCGCCGAATCGAAAACTTGTGGTCAAGCAAGTTTTAGCTGAGGCCTAAAAGATCATGTGGCCGAGGTACACCCAACATTTTTTAGGGGACTGTTTTATCAAGTAGGTATAATATTTTATTGGCTCTTTTTATTTTTAAAATAAGAGCAAAATTAAAAAGCAGTTTCAAATTTTTATTGATTAATTAATGTTAATGTGGCACAATTGGAACATCATGTGATAAAAATTATAAACAGAACTTACACCTAGAAGTTTGGTAACAAATTAGTTTTATTTGTTGTTAATTGTTATGTTAAAAGTACATTTATTACACTTTGAAAATGTAAATCCACTTTTGGACATGAGATTATTAACAGGCATGTCATTTTCTAGCTTTTTGGAAATAATATTCTTTGATTCAGGATCTTTGAAATTTTTTTAAACAGGAAAGCACAAACCTAAATAACTTTTTCTTTGAAATATTTACCATTCCCTCCCGCAAGAATTCCATTTAATATTTTTTTTCTTAAAATGGAATCTTCATACTCTTCTTTTGCTACTGAATTAGACTTCCAACCTCCGTGGCTTTTTAACATTAAAATTTCAGCTCTTGTTTGAGTTAAAAAAAGATAAACTTCTTCTAAAAGCGTGACTTTATCTATTAGCATTTGGCAACTGCAAATACTGTGCAAGAAGGGATGGTATTTTTCCAAAAGTATGTACACCGACAACTTGTGACGAACTTTTTCCATTTCGATAACTAATAAAAAACGTTTGATGACGTAGATTATGAGGTCGTAAATTTAAGTATTTTCGAATTAGCTGTACGGGACTTATATTTTCAATTAGTTCATCAGTTATTGTAAATACATATTTGTTACCAATTTTTGTTTTAGAAAGTGTGATTATTAACACGGTTCCTACAAATAAACACAGTATAATTATCACTAAATGAAATTATTTTAATGTATTACCTTTCACCTTAAATAGTTCTTATTAACATAATTTTTGTAAAAATTGCGGACTTTTTCGCCTGATATCCTGTACTGCGTGTTTTTAAAAATGCAATCAATTTTAAAAACTTTTCAATGTCAATGTTATTTTTAACCATAATTGTAGACTTTAACATTGAGTAGGCTGACCATAATGTAGACGATTTTTTACCTTTGGTCTGTTTCGAAAAAAATGCAAGATATACCTCTTCTTTTAAATTTTTAGCCTTGTGTATATTGCACTATTCCATAAAAATTTATATTGTTGTGAATAGATCTACCGAGATTTTTCTGGTAGTAAATTTAATGTCGCTCCTTTTGCGGCTTCATAAATTTCAGCTGGATTATCACTGTCTGTATCAATTACTTTGCGTAATTTTAATATGAATTTTCATTCATTCTGATTATTACTGTTAAGTTGACAATGAAAAATTGTTAATAAACTGTCTAGTAACGCACTCTATCTTAGCCATCCAGGCCATCTTCGTAAAGAAAACGTTAATGCGGCCAAAAAAGGTATAAAAAGCGGCCGTAAAGTAAATGCGACAAAAAAAGTTATACTTTATCTCATCATTGGAATAACAACAATGTAAAAATCTATTGGGTTGGTTTTCTAAAACCGAAAGTTTAATAATAAAACAGTCACCGAAAAAATATCGTAACTAAGTCGTCGATTAATTGGTGATTAACGATCTTAACAGTTAACACGCTAGCTAGCGCATTTAATTGCCTCGGCCATTAATCGCCCTTAGTAATAGCCCTGTTCGTTAAATAGCTATTAGTCCTACTACTTCCCTTTTAAACATATTTAATTTCCTAGGACTGGAGATGTGTCAGGAAATAGTCATACATTCTGTGGTAAAACTAATATGTATTAAGATTAATAGATCAAGTATTCTAACATGTATCTCTGACCCTCATCAATGTATTATTATATTTATAACAAAAAGGCAATAAAAGCAAAAAGATTTAAGAAAAGGGCTTTTTTATTAAAAAATCGGTGACCTCTGATTACTTTAGATTATGTTTTGCCAATAAGCTGTCATATTTAAAAGTGTACTGCTGCGTTCCATGGTTTATAGTTTTTTTTGTTACTTTTTGTCCTAAATTAGGTGTTTTCCTAAAGTTATCAAATTTGAAAATCTAATAAAAAAGACTTTAATCGAATACTCTAAATAATGTTTTCGAAAAGCTCGGATTTATCGTTCAGATCAGAAACTTTTTCATTACGTTTCTTAAAATACTGTTTCCATGTTTATTTTTGTTATACATAATAAAACCTAATTTAAAGAAGCAGGTAATTAGGACGTTTATTTTGTTAAACAGTTTATAGGGGTAAAAAAAAATTCATCTAAATATATTGAATAATTTAAGTTACGTACCCTAAAACATTTTTATTTCATAGATTTACCAAAAAGTTTTTTTTTTAATTTTTATGACACCTTATATGGAGCCTACTAGATACCGTGGGTTGTGGCATTTCAGATATTTAACACATTTAATCCCCCCGTCCAACGCTTTTCAAGCACCAAAACATGCATCTTTTAGTCAAGGCAGTAGTGCCATAATGAACGTAATATATAAATAACAACAAACCCCATTGCCCCCTTAACGCCGGATGATTCATCAACGGGACCTATGGTTTAAGTGGGTTTTGAACCCAAAGCACCGGTGTTCACTGGCGGCCACCCACCTTTTCAACCCTTGCCGGCGTCCTCCGGCTGGTGATCACAACCACCGGTAATATTCATGATTTGTGATCCTGTTTTTTGCATCATTTTAAAAGTTTTAAAAAATTATATAATTTCTAAGTATCTTCTTGATTATGCAGAACAATTAAATTAAGTTAACAAAAATTAAGTTAATATAAATTAAGACATTTGTGTGAAATAATGCAAACCAATTTAAAAATAATACAAAAATTAAGCATGCGTAGAGCAAATCACTGTTAATAGGTTTTTTTGGCATTTCTATTTCATCGGTGCACTCTCCGGCAGCTTGTTAACTTCTTTAACGAATATTTGCATAAAAAATATATAATTTTCTTATATTTTTTCATAATGCATGGGAAAGATGAGTTTCTGTTAGCCTATTTTATAATGTTATTGTGTGGAAGTTTAATTATTTTAAAAAGAAAATGTTTATTTCATTTTATGTTAAGGTTAAAAAATTAAAATAAGCTAAGAAAGCTAAAAGTTGGTTATCTTCTTAACTTAATTTAACTTAACTTAATTTTTAATTTATGTGTATAATTGAAACCATTTGATCACATAATGTTTATCTTTTTTGTGTTACTTAACTTATTTTAACTTATTTAATTTTTCTGCATAATCCTAACTTTAGACTTTCTCCAATAATTCTGTCAATTATCACCGAATTTGTCAAATGTCTGCCAAAATAACGCTTTAGATATTTTTGTTCAAAGTTCCTAGAAGTCTAGAAGTAGAGAAAGATTTTACTGGGCCCGATACAAGAAAACTTCTAACTGATGCCCTATTTTTAAAACAATAGGAAATAAAGAAAGAGAAACGTGGGACACTTCCACGAATGCAGTGCACAAGTTTTGGGAAATACTAAGGATCCTGACTACAAAACCATTGTACAACACACGCTGGAAGCGTATGAAGCTCAATAATCCAATATAAGCTTAAAAGTTTAGTTTTTACACTCCCATATTGACTTTTTTTCTAAAAATTTTGGAGTCTACAGTAAATAGCAAGATAAAAAAAATTACCAAGATGTCTGTGAATTTGGGAGACGTTACCAACTAAATGGGATGTTAATATGTTAGCCGACTTTTGTTGAATGCTTAATTGATAAACAAAACCAGAAAATCGAAAAAGGGTTTTGAAAAGTATCATGAAAATAAAGGAAATGTCTCACAAGAAAATAGAGTAACCTTAAAATTATGTACAAATATTATAAACAATTTTTTCTTAGTTGCAAGAAAATAAATTTATTCGGTTTACTGTAAAAAATAGGTTTTTCATTTAAAACTTATTTTTATTGTGAAAAAAGCTATACGCCATAGGATGTTAAAGTAAATTTTAAATTCAGTCTTAAAAACATATAACTGAGCAAAAATATCCCATTTAGCTGAAAAAAAAAATGCAGAGCTGTGTAATTAAATTTTAGTAAGCTAGCCCATATGTTTTATTTAAATGTCCTTATCAAAGAAAATAAATTATATAAAACAAATAATTTATACAAATAAATTCTGCTTTATAAGTCTGTTAAATTAAAAACTCTTTAACATCAGTATTATACTTTTTTGTTTTAAAAGTCTGTTAAAATGAATAAATAATCTTTTAATCTTTGCTTATCCGGCTTAATGCTGTTTAAATAGCTACGTTTTAGAAACACTTTCATTTTGAACTTTGCCTTATCCGGGAGATTATTTTGGAAATTAATACAATATTAACAAAGGTTTATTTTGTACGTTTAGCGAAAAGTGTGTTTACTCTTGGTAGGACAATGTTAATGCTTTTCTTAGAAAATAGTTAACTATTCTTATTATATTTATGTTGTTAATTTAGTTGGAGTGGTATTTTTTATTTATATTAGGATATTTTTACCTTTGTTTTTATTGTTTTCATTTTCTTTAAGCTTTGTAAAATATTATCTTATTCTTGTTTTTAAAGAAATTTTGTAAAAATGGTAATTTTTTTGAATAAACAATGGGTTGTTTAACAAAGAGGTAATAATGAACACTCTTGGAACAGGGCATAACTTAAATGTTAACTATTTGTCAAAAAATAATTTAGTTCAGAATTTTGTATTCAAAATCAAATAAACATATTTAAAAAAATAAAAACTATTACCTTGTATCAAATATGAAAATTGTTTCGACACTCCAAGAAAGTAATTTTATATGTTTTTTTTTTTAAAAAGCAGCACAATGGATAGCTCAAATGACCAATACTATAGAACTTCGTTAAATTTGGGTTTTTATAATTCATGCCTACTGCACGGTAGGTAGATTCATCTAGAGTAGACCAAAATTTGCTTTATTTTTCTTGAAAATTATTGTTTTATTTTAATACATATCAGTAAAACTATTTATTTACAAGAATTTTATTACTAACTGCTCTTTATAATTTATTATCAATCTATCCTATCACTTTTATTCGTCTTTTTCTCTTGATCGGACATGTGGCTTGGCAAAATTATAATCTTTAGTAATGTAAGCCTTAAACAATAGGACAGTTAGCGCCTAAACCATTAAATTAAAACATTTTGCATGCTTCTGCGATGCAGAAGAGATTGCACTTAGGTACTTGAAGCTTACGCAAGAACATGCAGAATATTTTAATTAAATGATTAGGCGCTATATTTATAACTGTCCTATTGTTTTTGGCTTGCATTACTAAATATTATAATTTTACCAAGCCACATGTCCGATCACGTCTTACAGTATGCGTAAAAAAAGACGAATAAAAGTACAACTTTTTTCTCTCAGTTGCTGATTAGTCGGCGGATAATAGTACATGCCCCGCCCGCCAACCACTCAGTACGTAGAGCGAGGGAAAAATGTTACACTCTTATTCTTTTTTCTCTTACGTGAAGGGTTCGCACGACTACAAGGCTGCCTCTAGTTGAAAAGTTTAACAATAAAAAAGGGCAATTAATATGTGAGATCTTACAAAACGCTCTTGAGCTACTCCAAACCCTATCTCATCTAGCGTGCGTGTAAAAATAATTATATGTATATGCGCTGTTTTTAAAACCAAGAATATCTTAAATTAAGTTTTACATCCTAAAGTGCGTTTAACTTGGATTTCGACAAAGGCCTTGCGACCAATCGGACCTATATCACATCGGGTCTCAAACGGTTTTGTTTTAGTACCGCATGTTATAGCTATGGACACGCCTTAACCTAAGAAACACAATATATAAATATACCTACAAATAAACATAAAATGATTTTAGATATTTTGTTTTAAAAAGGATAGATGGATTATAAATAATTATAAAGAGCAGTAAGTGATAAAATTCTTGTAAATAAATAGTTTTACTAATATGTATTAAATTAAAACATTAATTTTCTAGGAAAATAAAGATGAATCTACCTACCGGAATTATCAGTAAAATGTAGTAAAAATGAATTATATTAGAGAATCTGTTAAAAACCCTTTAAAGAGGTTTTGCAGTATTGGTCATTTAAGCTATCTATTGTACTGTTTGGTTTTGATGAAAATATATAAAATTACTTCGGTGGAGTGTCAAACCAATTTTTTTCATATTCGATGCAAGGTAATTATTTTTAATCTCTTTTATGCTTAATGGATTTTAAACGCAAAATTCCAAACTAAACTATTTCTTGTTATGAAATGTTTGAAAATGTGCTGCGTTGTCAAGTTTTCTCATTTTTCACTCTTTGTTAAATCCATTGTTAACTTTAATAAAGCGATCATCACTCGGCCGTTTAAGATTTAGAGATTTGAGAAAGAAGAAAAGACCGGACAGGGCAGGCAGTGGGTTCCACAGCCTAGGCACTTACTTACACAAAGTGGGAAAGGATGTATGGAGATGAGGCTTTGCCTTTTGATTCTAGATAGGATCTGACTTGAGATACATACAATGTATACATTACCTGCTCGAAAGGGAAATCCGTGCTTTTTCGCAGCTGCTGTGACTTTAAATACAATACGCTGTTAAATTCATTTTTATCCTGCAGAGGTTGGCCGCTTACAAGTTGAGATTTAGAATTGGTTGATTTTTTTCGCAACAACGAATAATGTTTTTGAGGCATTAAGCTTGACAAGATTTTTGGTGCCTTAATTAAAATAATTTATATATTACTTAAATAAATATATATATATATATATATATATATATATATATATATATATATATATATATATATATATATATATATATATATATATATATATATATATATATATATATATATATATATATATATATATATATATATATATATATATATATATATATATATATATATATATATATATATATATATATATATATATATATATATATAATATACATCTCCAGATGGCCATGGAAATCCCATGTAGATTTTGATACAATAAAATATTGGCTCCCCTATTGAATTTACAACAAAATTGTATTAGACTATTTTGAAGACGTTGATAATATTAGCTCACGTTCTAATTTTTTTTTTCTGATAAGGCAATTAAAAGTTATTTAAGAAAAACTATTTGTAAAATCGTTGCATACCTGCTACATACCTTAATGAATCCACCAGTAATAAATAAAATGTCTTGTTAACTTTTTAATTGACGTTTTACTTTGTATTAGTTATTTCAAAATGTTTTACAGTATTGAAGAGAAAATAACAATGATTAAATGGTATTACATGAAAAATAGTTATCGAAGAGTATTCGACATATTCTCTACGTTTTTTCTGACTGTTATTAATAAATGCAACTGCTTAGAGCGAAATAATAATTTACTCGATGAAAGAGCTCAAGAAAATAATGCCGATTTAGATGTTTTACTTCATGTAGAAAAAAATAAAGGAATTAGCACCAGGCTTCTTGGCAAAGTTGTAGGAAAAGATCACAGCACAGTACTACGCAAAATAAAGAAATATAAATATCATCCGTACAAATATCAAAGACATAAGGAATTAAGGAAAGGCGATGAGATCCGAAGAGCAGATTTTTCTTTTGAAGTTGTGAAAAGGGACTTCTTACACAATATTTGTTTTGGTGACGAATGCACACATCAACACAATCACATTAAACAATGAACCAAACGTTCAAAAACATCAGATACTGGAACAAAGAAAATGAAC
>JAHBCN010011508.1:22500-28967 GCA_019359885.1 Listronotus oregonensis
GCAAACTTCATTATTGTTGTCAATCAATTTTTATTAAACTTTATAATACCAATATTTGGTTAGAAAATTAACATGCTACCAATTACCTTTTGGTACAATCAATATAGTTTTATGGAACTTGGTGACCAGTGAGAATTTTAAAAATTTTGATATGTTGTAAATTAGATCAAGACTAATTTTTTTTTTATTGGCACAGACCTAATAACTATACAGGGTAAGCTGATAATTGAGCTTAAAAATTTGTAGTGAAAAAAGAACAATTATAACAAAATTTATTAATAATTTCCTTTGTCTATTGTTTTTAAAATATAATATTTTATCTGGCTATCAAGAAAATAATATTTATTTTTATCTATTTATTTATATCAGTACCTTACAGTATAAAATAATTCCAAATGGTTTAATATTAATAAAAATATAATATATATATATATATATATATATATATATATATATATATATATATATATATATATATATATATATATATATATATATATATATATATATATATATATATATATATTATAAATATAAAAACCAAATTAAAAAAACGCTTAATAACAAACAAAATCTACGAAATACAAACATAACACTTCCTATGTGCTTTTTTTTAGTATTTGTGTTTTAGCACAAAACAAATCTGTGGCTAAATAATTGCTGTTGTTATTACTGATTAACCGATCAATAACGGCGGTCATACCATAATTTGTTTGGTGGGCCTAGATCTGGTGTGCCTACTTGATACTCTTAAGTGTATTTTTTCCAATATACCGGGACAGTCAATTCCATTCCATTAACAATTTTGTGCACTCCAGACTTGACATCCCTGCTAACAGCAATCTTGTCTCGTGGCTTAAATTTTGACAGGAAAATCTGTACTTATAAAGAATTTTACAAATTTATTTTGGACGCGTTGTAACCTATTTACATAATAATTGTAAATAGCGCTGACTAAACTATAATGGAGTAATTTTATTACTTTCATCCTGTTAATGTAAGTACAATCTTTCTTTAAAAATCCCAACATTCTAAAATCTCTTACTACAATATTATCCACACGTAAATTAAAATGTAATTCCCTGTTATTAAGATAATACCTAAATCATTAAAATGGCTCACATGTTCCAAAGCAATTTCATTTATTAAATATTGAAATATCACGGGTGAACGGTTTTCATAAAATCTCATTGTTTTATATTAAAAGTTAAAAAAATTTGTAACGACACCACGCCACTAAACAATCTAACTCTTGTTGGACTAATTGACAATCTGACGAAGAACAAATAACAGCATAAAATTTAAATCATCGGAATATAACAAACACTGACAAAATTTAAAACATTATTATATATATATATATATATATATATATATATATATATATATATATATATATATATATATATATAAATATATATATATATATATATATATATTTTTGTAGGTTATTTTTATTCCTAGGTTTGTTTTTAATTTTTAGTTTGTTTCCTTTTTAAAGCAGTTCGGTTTTTATTTTTTTTTGCAGATTATTTTGGAAAAAAGGGTCAAAATTTTATTGTAATTGCTGGGTTACTTTGTTTTTTTGTCGCCCTTTTGGGACCTACCTTTGCTTTACGTTGTTTTTCCCCCCGTAGTATGGGTACAAAAAAATTTAAAATAAAATCCCCCCGAGTCGATAAATGGCCTTAATTTTGTTCGATGCAAAATTAATTTTGAGGTAGTTCTTTCACTATTGACTAAACCGTTTTTTAACTAGGTTAGATTCACTTTGTACCAATCAATATTTTCTAATTTGTGGGGGCTTTCCCCCTTAAAACGTTGGTATTTGGGGATAAACTATGTCGGGGGTTCGAAAACCAAATTTTGTTTCTCTAGGTTTTAAAAAAAAGGGGGTTTTTTCCCCCTATTCTACAATCCTCGACAGCTTGTAGGATTGTCTAGAAATCACATTTCCTTGGGGGTTTTTTTGTTTTTTTATTGGCTATATGTAGGTAGGGTTGTTTACATTACCTTCCGTATTTACCTTAGTTTGTTTATTTTATTTTTTTTCTTCCCAACAGTTGTCATAGGGGTCACAAGGGCCAGGGGCACCCTTGCCTCCAGAGTCTTTTTTTGGGGTTTTTTTGTATTTTATCCTCTTTGCTTTTAAAAAAACATTTATTATTCTGGTTTTTTGGGGGAAATTTTGTTTGAATTTTTTTTTCCCAAGTCAGATGAAAAACCGGAGGGAATTTTTTTTGGGGGCAGCGTGGGTAGGCAACCCAAAATGTTGTAACGATGTTGCCAATTTGGGGGCAAAAAAAATTCCAGGATTAGCAGCGATGTGCGTGCGCCCACGGGTTTTTTTTTTGAAAAGGAAAAAGGGCCATCGGCCTTTTTTTAGTTTTTCACAAAAAATTTTTGCCGAGAACTAGAACTAGAATTTGCAGCTACTGGTATTCAAGCCATTTTTTGTAGGATTTGTGCAAAAAATTTCCCCCAAAAAATTTTTCCGATTTAACTTACCTTTGGTTTTGTGGGGAATTTTTTTTGGGTTTGGGGTTCCCCTTTTTGGCCTTTTTCTGGAAAGAAATCTGCACTGCAGGATTGTAGTTCGACGCCGCATGGTTTCACGTGTTAGGGGAAAAACCCCCCTTAACACCTTGGGGTTCGGGGGACGGGCCTTTTTTCTTCAGATGGGTTTTTAAATTTTTGGAAAGGGTTTTTTTTTTTTGGGGTTCGGGGGGGCCCAAAAAAATTTTTAGAATTTTTTTTGGGACGGCTCAGAGATAGGGGACCATTTAACTGGTCAATATGTTGTCTGTAGTTTTGGACACCATCACTCTTCACGGTGTAGTGGCTGGCACACCTGCCATCATTTGGGGTTAGACAAAACAGGAAACTTTAAAAATTTAACCCCCCTAACTTTTTTTTAAAGTAAACTTTAAAATCACAAATTTATAATAAATTCATTAACTATTTGTTTTAAATATAGTGTTTTATTTGGCTCTTTTAGTGTCCCCTTTTTTCCCCAATGTTAATATTGTTTATTAAAGTTTTTTTTGTCTTTGAGTGGTAGTAAAGTTGAACGGGGTTCCCAATTAAAATTGGGGAAAGGGCTCTCAGGCCTGGCACCAAAAGCAGTGGCGCCCATTTTAAACCCCCCCCACTCTCCGGCAAATGATTGGGGGGATTTTGCACGTCTCTTTTTCTACCACCTTCAGCTTTACTGTCCCTTTTGCTTATTCAATTGTTATTTTTTTTAAAAAAAAAAAAAAAAATAATAATATTAAAAATTTTTTTTTAAAAGGGCCCCCAAGAAAAAAAATTTTTGGGAAAATGTTTTTACCCCAAAAAAACTTGGGCTAAAGCAACAGCGTGAGGGGGGTATATATATATATATATATATATATATATATTTTTATATATATATATATATATATATATATATATATATATATATATATATATATATATATATATATATATATATATATATATATATTTTTACAAAAATATATTTTTATTTATATATATATATATATATATATATATATATATATATATATATATATATATATATATATATATATATATATATATATATATATATATATATATATATATATATATATATAACCACCCTCAAATGTCACTGGGGTTTTGGGGGAAATTTTTTAAGGTGATTTTGGGGTTGGAGGCGTTTTCGGGTTTTGTCCCCTTTGGGGAAAACCTTTAATCAGCGTGTTAAGAACTATAACTATGCAAAGTTTGAAAACAATTGGCCAAAATTTTTTTTTCCCCAAAAAAACCCCCCGATCGTTTAAAGGGGGTTTTTCTCGAGAACGGCTGCTCCTGGAGACTTAACTAAAGTATACATTTTTGATGCAGTTTTATTTATAGTAAATTATTTTTCAATGAACAGGTTTTAAAAATTCTAAGTTTAAAAAAATTGAAATCTAAAACCAGTAAGGGGGGGGGCGTAGCTGGCGCCCTCTAGAAGCCCAAAAAATCAAAAGCGTGGACAATTTAAATTTTTCGCCCTTTTTAAAAAAACCCCGATCCCAAATTTTTTTCCGCCAGGTCATTTTTGGGTTTTAAAAAAATTTTTAAGAAAAAAAAAAACAAAATTAAAAGATTTTTAAAAACCCCGTATCTTTGTTTTTTAACTTTTTGGATAAGGCAAGTTTAGGTAAATTGCATTATTTTGACCTAAGGAATCTGCTGTTGCTCTGTGTCCCCTTTCTTTTTTGGAAATTTAAAAAAATATATATATATATATATATTATATATATATATATATATATATATATATATATATATATATATATATATATATTAAAAATTTAACCCCCATATATATATATATATATATATATATATATATATATATATATATATATATATATATATATATATATATATATATATATATATATATATATATATATAATTAAAAATAATAAAAAAATTTTATAAATAATAATTATAATTTTATATATTATAAAAAATATAAATTATATAAATTTTAATTTTTTTTTTTTTTTAATAATTTTTAAAAATATCAGGGGTAAAAAAAAGGAAAAGGGGTTTTAAAAAATTTTAAATTTCCCCACCCTTTTCAAAATTGTTTAACTCAGGGTGTTTAACTTTTTTTTGCTTTTGTTTTTTTTTAACTTTAAAAAAAATTTTGGGGCCCGGGGGTTTATTGAAAAATAATTTACTATAAATCAATCTGCATCAAAAAAGATACTTTAATAAGTCTCCGGGGGCAGCCGTTCTCAGATAAACGCACTTTAAAGATCTTGAATTTTTTGTGGAAAATAAATTTCCAAAAATTTTTTTCAAACTTTGCATAGTTATAGTTCTTAACACGCTGATTAAAGGTCTTCCAGGGCACAAAAAACCCAAAAAGCCTAACCCCCCAAAATCCCTTTTAAATGTCCCCAAATCCCCAGTGACATTTGAGGGTTTTGTGCCCTGGGGAAAAACCTTTTTTTTAGCGTGTTAAAAAATCACTATGCAAAGTTTGAAAACAATTGGCGAAAATTCATTTTTTCCATAAAAAAATTGCAAGATCCTTTAAAGGGTTTATCTTTAGAACGGCCTTCTTTAGAGACTTAAATAAAGTATACATTTTTAAGAGGTGGGGGAATAGTAACTTATTTTTTAAAAAACAGGTAAATTCCGCTTAAAAAAAGTTAAATCTAAAAAGGGGGTAAAGGGGGGTAGCGCCCCCCAGTAAACATCAAAAACGTGGACGAATTTAAATTTTTGCCCAGAATTTTGTCCCCTTTTCATTTTGTTTAAAAATTATTAAGAAAAACGAAAGCAAAATTAAAAGTTTTACACCCTGTATCTTTGTTATTATCAACTTTTGGATAAAGCAAGTTTACGTAAATTGCATTATTTTGTCCTAAGGAATCTTTTGGGCCTGTGTCCTTTAAAATTTTGGGGGCACCCCGTATATATATATATATATATATATATATATATATATATATATATATATATATATATATATATATATATATATATATATATATAAAAATAAAAATTTTATAATTTTATTATATATATATATATATATATATATATATATATATATATATATTAAAAAATATTTATATAATTTTATAAATTAAAAAAAATTATAAATTTTAAATTTTTATAATTAAAAATATAGGCATATTTGGGGAAAATAAAGAACATATAAAAAATTTTTTAATTTGTTTTGTTAAACCCCCAAAACCATTGATAACATCAAGAAACATTAAATAAAAGGATTTTTAAAAAAGAATTAAAATATTTAAATAATCGTATTCAATTATTTTTTTAGTAATTATATTTTAATTCAATTACTTTCCGAAAAAAAAGGGGGTTGAATTTGGGTTATCAATTAATAGGATAATGTAATTGTAATTTTGGGGGGAAATTTTTTTCCCCAAATCCCCAAAAAAAATTTTAAATTTCTTTTTGAAAGTAATTGGTTTTTTAAAATAATTAAATTACTTAGAAATTAATCCAATTACCATAACCCAAATTTAACTTTCTACCAAAAATTCAATTACCTTTTTATGGAAAAAAAACCGGAATTTTGGCCAGCCGAAAAAACATCTTTAAACACGGCGGACCCGCATTGAATCCGGGAACGCGAAGTCTTTAATGTTTGAACTTCAAAAAACTTTTTTGGTGTTACGTGCGCATATGATGTATATTAGTATATATAATTTATTTGTTTAATGTATTTTTGGGGTTTTAAAAAAAGTGGGAAAATTTTAAAAAAAATAATTGGGGAAAATATTCAATTACTTTTAGTTTTAATTGAAATTGAATTACTTTTTTAAAAAAAATGCTAGTAATTGTAACGTAATTTACTATATCTAGAAGAGTAATTTGGGGTTTTTTTAATTAAACTTTTTTTAAAAATAAAAGGGGAGCTCTGGATACAGATTTAAATAAAAAAAAAAATTTTTTTATAATAA
>JAHBCN010011509.1:0-29009 GCA_019359885.1 Listronotus oregonensis
AAGCAGTTAAAAAGCTCTTAATAATATTTTTAATAAAAAAGCGCATTACATTCTTCGGTCAATATTTTTAAAATAATTATCTCAAAGAAAATGCATCGACCTTTTATCATAAATACTATGATACCATATATTGTTTTGAAATGGCTTAAGTAAATTTAAATACTTACGTTAAATAATAATTTAGAAAGTCGACGAAATATCCGTAAATCTAAAAATAAACTAAAAAATAATTTATTATATCAACATTAGTAAAGAGGTTATTGTCATTAATAATGTGATAATCGGTTTTATGCAAATAGCTGGGCGCACTTATGGGTGTTTTAAGGGGAATTGCACTTTCTGGAATTCGGTTGATAACAAAGGGTTTCGGTAGTTATGGAATTAAAAAATTTGGATTATGGGCAAAGTTATAGAAATATAGCAGTTTACTTGTAAATTAGATTCAAGTGATTTGTTTTTGTTTAAGGTACCTTCAAAAATTATAGAAAACGTTTTTTATATAAATATATTTTTATAAAAGGAATATAGCGCGAGCAAAGTATTGTACGGTTTATTTTGGATTAGTCATCTGATTTTCGTCTTTTAGTCCAGTAAATAAAGGGACAAAGCTGTAAATAAATCTGTACAGTTTTCCCTTGTGGAGCAATTCTTAAGTCTTCGGGAATGCTTTTGAGCGAATTTTTTTTATCAACATTAACAGGTGGCAAAGAGCTGAAAATGGCCCTTTAAGACCCGAAAAATGGTTTTTTTCCTAATATCTGCCAAAATATGCGAATTAGAGAATTTTTGTTCTGACAAAAATAAAGATTGCCTCGTAATCTACAAAAATGGTCTTTATAATTTTTTTCAAAAAATTGATAGTTTTCGAGATAACGGGACCCAAAAGTCCCCTCTTCAGCTGCCGCTCTATTGCTAGAATGCCGCTATCTTCATGGATTCACTTATAAGCGGGCGGACGAATTGTTCCATTACTCGGGCCATACTGTACATTTTTTATTCATTCAAAGTTCATCGGAATGGGAAAACCCGTACCTATCATTGCATATGAGTTTGGGTCCATTCTGATTTTTCTAGAGTATTAAAAAAAGCGGTCAACGTTTTTTTCACAATATTTTGAGAGTATCTCATTAATTTATTGATATTTTTTGAAAAAATGGTTTGTTAGTAATATTTCTTTTTTATAATGAGGCCTTAGCAAGTGTTTAATGATCCCAGAAAATTTTCTTCACCATCTTCAAATCAAAAACTCATTATCTATTGAAATGCCTTTTGTCTAGTTTCTAAATGTACTTTTTTCTTTTTAATAAAGTCCATTACACGGACAACAATGCATTTCCAAACCGAAATTCGGTAAGAAACTACCACATCTATCCAGTGTGGAATGTTATGGATTTTTCGACGGCAGTTTTTGCGAAAAATATTGGTGTTGCGAAAAAATGGTTAGGACCATTTTGTAGATTTTGGGGTAATCTTCATTTTTTGTTTTAACAAAAATTCTCTTCTTTGCATATTTTGGCAGATATTCGCGGAAAACCCATTTTTGGGACTTTGGGGGCCATTTTCAGCGGGTTCCCACGTCGGAATCGTTATAAACTTGCTTGAATGCTTGAAAGCATCCGTGAAGACCTAAGAACTGCGCCACAAATGAAAACTGTACAGATTTATTTACAGCTTTGGGTAGTTTTAGGTCTTTAGTTACTGGACTATTTAGAATTGCTAATGATGCAAAGGACCATGTCTTGTCTTGTTTAATGCCTTTAAGATTCAATAGGCCTTTTAAGGGTATGCTCAGCGCAAAAGCACTTTTTATAAATATGGCTTGGACAATCATTATCACCTGTAATATTAGTGCAATTAAATGAAAAATGTATGAATGGTTCTTCATTAGTGCATCCTACCGTAGAAGCACACAATTGTGTTCAGTACGACGATGGTTGAAGTGCCGTAGGTGTCCTCAAGGTGGAAATAAAGCCGAACTAGTTACAAGGTTAGGATAATTAAATTTAGATGTCAAGTAGAACTGTATTTTACTTGTCATGGTAATAAGTAAAAATAATTACAAAGAAGAAAAAATAATTTTTAGCCAGCGAGCCTTTTACCTACGCCAAAATTTATTATTTGAGGTTATGGCGCGAGCTATTATATTTATAAATAATTAAACATATTTCCTTATCATTTTTTTTAACACAACTGATGGGGTCTGGATATTCGGTTGTTGAACCACATTCTCCTTCAAATTGAATTGAACAAATATATGTGTCTTTATTAACATTATCAATTCCTTGGAATTGACCATCACCTCGTCCATATCGCTTTATCCACAAATTGCATTTAGCTTATTTGGGACAAATTTTTAAGTGCTTTTGCTACCCCATAACAATAACGTTTTTTAGTTCCTTTCCTTGTGAAATACATTATATATTTTAATTAAAATATTTGTATTATTATTTTATATTATATGTTGCAGTGCCCCAAAAACACAGCAAAAGCTGGGGCATGCACATAAAAAATTGTCAAGAATTACAAGAGCTATTATAAATTTCTGCAGAACGAAGAGTTGTCTCGTATCATCTTGTTTTTCTCATACTTATAATATTTATGTTAATACATACATCTAATTTCATTTATATTTCATTATATATTTTATAAAATGTACACATTGGTTTTTAAATTTTGAAAAAACACCGAGTTGAGTTTTAAATTTATAAAATTTAAATTTTAAATTGAAGATAAAACTTATTTAAACAATGCAGTTTCTAAAAGTGAGCAAGTTCACAAAAAACAAACGAAGTCTGTATACCATATGATGTTCCTTAGTTTAACATTTTGAAAATTTTAAAAAATAAAAAAATTAATATATAAAATAATAATATTAATATTATTATAAATTATAAGATGCTTTAAAAATTTCCAAATGTTTTGGAAACAAAATTTGAATAATATCAGTTTGCATTATTGTTTAATTTATATTTTTAGTTTTTTTAATCTCAAAAAGTCGGTTAAACGTTGAGTAGTTTGTTTTTATTTTTAAAGGGGTTTTCAGTTTTTTTAGCTGATTTACATATATTTAAATCTTCTGCAGGCCATAAAATAAATCCAGCAACATGATTTACTCTTACCAGCCAGATCTTTAATGCAATAAAGTTTTTTTCGGTGTTATAAATTTTTGGAAAAAACTATTAAAAATAAGTTTATGGAAAATAAAGATAAAAATGTTCCACATTTATACTATTTATGTATGTATTTATGTAGTAAATCAATCAAATATTTTAGACTTGGTAAACCTTTTTTTTTTCTTGGGACAGTCCATGATGGCTGATGCCTAAGTACCATCGTACCATGAGTGTCTTAAGTGTGGTGAGGGAAGTTTGTTCACACGGGACTTAAATATTTGGAGATTGGAAGGAGAAGAAAAAACTTCTGCAGGCAGCAGGTTTTATAGTCTTGACAATCTAGGGATACTGGAACGAAGAAAGCGGGAAGTTAGGGGACTCTCTAACTGAACTGCAAAAGGATGCATCAAAGTTGCACTACGTGTTGCTCTGTTGGGAGCTGTCAGAAAAGGAATTATAGGTACTGGCCAACTCCTTTGAGTAGAAGCCGTGAAAATAACTATAAGAGAGCGATAGATCTCCTACAGCTCGACGGTGGGCAAAAAAAGGAAGCCTGTCTGTGAGCGTGGGATCATTAATAAGACGAACCGCTCTTCTCTGAATGGAGTCCAGAATGCTAAGTGTTGTAGGGGACGCCATTCCCTAGACATAAGAACAATATTCTAAAGAGGGTCTAATTAGGGATACATACAGAGTATACAGATTGGAAGAAGAGAAATACTTTCTCGCTCGAAAGAGAAATCCATGCTTTTTTGAAGCTACCGAAGCTATGTATGTAATATGTTTGTGCCAGTTGAAGTTATTCTCAAAAGGTACGCCGACAACTAACAACAACAACTCTTTGTTCTGCAGAACTTGGCCGCTCATATGTAACGGATGAGCATTGGTAGACTTTTTTCGCGACAGCGCGAACATGACTGTGTTTTCGAGGATTGATTGATTGATAAAGTAAATACACAAGTTGAGGTTTTGTCCGCCTCGACACTGCAGCCTACAGGGCTTGTTGTATCTCTTGTGTATTTTTTTCAGTTAAAAAGGTTTGACACCTTAGACAGGTGTAGTAGCCCTTTTACTGTTCTTTTCTGGTCTCCAGCCTCCTGGTGGTTAGTGTCCACCATGAGGTTTTGATTTGTTCTCCAGTATGAAAGTGCAGGGCACTCATATATGATGTGAGAGGCTGTCTCTTCCTCTTCGTCACATAGTCTGCAAATGGGTTCTTCTCTATAGATGCCCATAGTGTGCATATGTTTTCTTAGGGTGCAGTGTCCGGTTATTAATCCTGTCACTATCCTAATCTGATTCCTATTTAGTTTTAGTAGTTCACTTGTCAATGCTTTCGATGGTGAGTCCAGCATTGATTTACTGTGATTTTGCCTTGGAATGTGGTTCCAGTATGACTGATGTTGTGTTTGAATCCACCGAGTCATGTAGCCACGAACCGAGGCTTTTGGTATTCAAAAACAGGTTCAGGACCCACAAACATTGCTGCGGAGCCTCGCCTGGCCAGGGAGTCTGCATTTTCATTGCCCTGTATTCCCCTGTGTCCTGGCACCCAGGAAAGTGTAACTTTGTTGTGGTTAGCCAGGTTTAGGGGCATTGCAGACAGTTCCAAACCAACCTTGAGTTGACTTGTTGGGATGCCAAAGCTTTTATGGCCGCTTGACTATCAGAGAAGATAGTAATGTCCCTGCCCTTATATCTCCTCCTCAAGTTCTCTCGCAGACAAAGTTCAATGGCATATATTTCCCCTGGAAAACAGTGGCATATTTCCCAGGGAAGCATAAGCATTGAACCTGGGGGTCATACATGTATTCCTGCGCCGGCTCCATTGTCAGTCTTGGATCCATCGGTATACCAAACCAATTTCCGAGACTACCAGGAGATCGCTCACTACCGCCCCAGGTAAGCTGGTTTTTTATGGTCTGTGTGTATTTATCCGTTTTGGCATTGTATCACTGCCCATCTCAAATATTGGGTTTGTGATCTGCTCGTTATTCTGGTGTGTCCTAGGGCAGGCCCAGAGCACCAGTTGCCGTTATTTACCTGTATGCCCCAATCCTCGCCTCCGCCTTAATAATTATACCAAGAGGGGGGGGCTTAGTAAGGTTTCCATGGCTGCAGTTGGAGTGCTTCTAATAGCTCCCGTTATACAGAGACATGCTAGTCGCTGGAGTTTGGATAACTCCAGCTCTGCCTTTCTCTGTTCTATTTTGCCCACCAGATAGTTGAACCGTAGGTTATCATGGGTCTTACCACAGCAGTGTACAACCAGTGGCTGAAATCCCCAATTCTTCCCACAGCTCTTTTGGTAGCCATTAGAGCCATTTTTGCCCTTATTAATCACATTCTGCATATGTGGATTCCAGGTTAACAGAATCAAGTTAATCAAGGTACTTTTACCTCCTGAACATAGCCGAGTGTGGTACCGAAGAAGTGAGGAATTTTAAATCATCCAGCTTCCTTCGTCTAGTGAAGGGTATTAGCGCAGTTTTGCCAGGATTACCAGTAAGGGTTTTCCTTGTTGCACCATCCCTCCACAATTCTCAGTGCCCTTTGCATAACCTCCGAGGTTGTTTTGTTATGCTGTGTTTTCGAGGCATTAAACTGAACAAGATTTTTGGCGCCCCAATCCAAGATAAGTTGGAGGTCTTACGAAAAAGATATTTGCATTGACCTGCGCTTGTTTTCCAAATCAGAATTACAAGGTGGCTTAAAAAATTGAATACTAGAGTAAGGGATACTATTGTCAGCAAAACTATGAATTGGATTTATTGTGGAAGAAAGAAGATCGTTAATGTGTAGCACCAGCTGTGTGTGTGTGTGTAGTGCCAGCACTGAGCCCTGGGGCACCCCAGCATTAATTTGGTGAAGCTGAAAGAAAGACCATCTACAAAAACTGATATACGTCGATTAGAAAGGAATCTGGAGAGCCAAGAGCAAAGCTTAAGTGGAAGACCGTAAGAAGGAAGTTTGTTAAGAAGCCCATCGTGCCAGACCTGATCGAAAGCTTTGGATAAGTCAAGAGCAACGATCTGGGATTCACCAAGAAACTCAAGGGACTTGTTCCAGTGTTGTGAGACAAAGGAATGAAGATGAGCTGTGGATCTTCTGTGACGGAATTCATACTGTTTACCATGTAAGATCTTGTATTTTTCCAGATACTTTAGGAACTTTCGAAAAATAGATTTGCAAGAAGTATGTAAATCAGTGGACTAAAATAATGTAAGGTATTCACTTTACCGGTAATTTCATTCTTTAAAATTTATTCCCAATTTAAATATTATGTTAATATTAATTTCTACACTACTCTCTAACAAAATAAAAGTGTTTACATAACCTAGTTTTCTGTTAAAAAATACTTTGTTGGTTGTGTTCTGCATCTAAAAAACCATAAGAATACCCACCTTATAATATTTACAGTTTTAAAAGAAATATGCGTGGTTTAGGAAGGACATTAACTTATGGTATACCGCAAGTTAAACCTTTTTATTTTAAAAATGTCAAGATCTGCTATGATGATTTTTTATATCGTTTAGGTCAGATCAAGGTAAATACGACAAAGCTAATCTGAGGAAATTAAATATAGAAGCAGTGATAATTAGTGAAGAATATAGTTATAGTAGGATTTTTATTAGAAAACCCAGGGTCAAGTCTATGATATCTGACAATTCTGTGAAGCCTATGAAATTCCTGTTTATAAAACATCATCATGCTAACAATACTATCAATAAACGGGCAGTACGTTGAATTTACCGCCCTAAGGCGGTAAGTGATTTGGCCACCAGCTTAAACAACCATGCTCAATTTAGGATAGTAGATATGGTATTTTATATTAAAAGTAAAAAAAAATCAATTTTTTTCTTTTAGGAAATAAAACTAATAGAAAATTTACTATATTTACTCAATAACGATTAAAGCGACATATATTCACTAAATTTAATTTTAATTAATACTAAATCTACAGGGTGGCGCAGTGGGTATTGACGGTTTTTAGAGTGCTATTATGGATATAATAATGAAACGACCAAGGTCAAAAACATATATTTTTATTACACATATAATGAGTTTTACAACAAAAATTGTTTTTGAAAATAATGTCGTTTTTCTTAACATACCTGCGTGATTGAAAGTTCTCTGTAACTAGTATCAGCATATCTAGGTTTATTGCTATAATTTCTTAAGTAATGTCTTTTAAAGTTTGTAGCATTTAAGGTTTATTTTTAACAACCCCCCACCCTTCAAATATCCCCTGGGAAAATCGGGGCTGTCCAAATCTGGATTAGGCGCCAATTAAATCCCATAAGGGATATAAGCCCTCCAGAGAACATTTAGAGCAGCATCAATTCGCGCATATATAAATAGTTAAAAATAAATTTTATGATCGGTTGGGATTTGTTAGCTGTTAATGGTTCCTATATTTTTAAGATTTAGTTTATTTCTTTTATTTTTTCCACACCTGGTAAAATTTAAATTCAGTTCTTTCTTTTTCGGATCTATTTTCGATCTTCGAGTTAAACATCCAGTTCGAAGGTGGACTCGCCGATCACCTTCTGTTTCCGCTACATTCAACTCTTTCCCGAGACTACATGAATACGGCTTGTTTTATTATTGTAGATTCTACTAAATTAGGTTGATTGATGGATATAAAATACATTAATACCTGTTATAACTGATCTAGAATGTTCGATTTAATTTATTCTAGTACTTATTTATGGTACAGTGACGGAATTAAAATCTCGTACACCTAATTTTTCCCAGGGTGATGTTGGCTTTTGCGTACCTGGATCACCTGGAAATATACCTTACTTGACAAATTGTTATCTGTCACACATTTCAAAATTCTATTATTTTACTTTTTTTAATTTTGGAAAATGAATGAACTAGAGAAGGCGGAAGTAATTACTCTATTCGAAGAAGGTGTTTCTCTGGGAAGAATAGCTCAGCAAGTTGGGAAACCAAGAAGCACTATTCAAAGCCTCAGAACTAAATGGGAAAATACAGGATCATTGAAGAGAAGGGCGGGAAGTGGTAGAAGAAAAATTTCAAACGAAAATCAAGATAATGATCTGATAGATTTTTTGCGAAACAATCCATTTCAGACAGCTGTAGAAGCACACAACCAAACTAATTTTCCTGGGACAGTAAGAACGGCAAGAAATCGTATTAGGAAAAATTCGGAATTGAGAAGCAGTTTAGCTGCTAAAAAGCCATTTTTGACCGATATGAATAAAGAGCAAAGAATGGGGTTTGCACTAGAATATTTACCGCAAGTTATGGATTTTTGGGAAAGGGTAGTATTTACCGATGAGAAGATTTTTCATTCTTATTATAGCGGGCAGATTAGAGTGTACAGGCCGCAAAATACACGGTACGAAGAAAGATATACCCAACATGTTAAAACAAGTGGAAGATTTTCTGTTAATGTATGGGGATATATGTCTTTCAGAGGGCTAGGCATATGCCACCGTATTCGAGAAAGATTTAATAGTCAAGCTTATATACACACACTCCAAAATGTTATGTTGCCATCTGTAAACAATATATTTGAACAAGAAAATTTTATATACCAGCATGACAACTGCCCCGTCCATACAGCAAGGAGAGTTTCGGACTGGCTACTGGAAAATAACATTTCACTGTTACCTTGGCCCTCGAGAAGCCCTGATATCAATCCAATCGAAAACGTTTGGGAATATATCGTAAAGAAAGAACAATGATTTCCATCCACAGAACAGTGGTGATGTGTGGAATAAAATTGAAGAAACCTGGAATAATTACAATGTTCACCATGCACAAATGCTGATTGCATCAATGCCCACACGTTTAAACTTATTAGTGGAAAAAAATGGTGCCGCTTTGAAATATTAAGCCAGTGTTTTTTTTAATATTTGAATAAAATAAACTATATATTTATTTTGGAGTCATGTATTTTATTGAATATTAATTAAGGTGAGAAAAAGGTAAAAAGCCAAGTTTGCCAAAATATTCAAAATTGACATAAAATGTTAACCTAAGTGTACGAAATTTTATTTCCGTCACTGTACATAACAAATAATTACTACGTTCTTATATGTCACTGATTTGCTGATCCTTAATTGTTTTATTTATAATAGATAAAATAGTAAATTTACTACTTCTATAAACTCTGCGATGCTTTTAAGTTAAGTCTCTCTTTTTTTATCTTGGGACAGTTTGTTCTGCAAAACTTGGTCGCTCATGTATAACGGATGAGCATTGGCAGACTTTTTCCGCGACAGCGAACATGACTGTGTTTTCGAAGCATTAAACTGAACAAGATTTTTTGCGCCCCAATCCAAGATAAGTATGAGGTCTTGTGAAAGAGATATCTGCATTGACTTGCGCTTGTTTTCCAAATCAGAATTACATGGTGGCTTCAGAAATTGAATATTAGAGTGAAGGGTATTATCGTCAGCAAAACTATGAATGGGATTAATAATTGTGGAAAAGAGAAGATCGTTAATGGTGTAGAAGCAAGGAAGTTTAAAGGTGTATGGAAGCCCAATACTGTAGAACAAAATTGTCCAGGCGTGCAGGGCAGCGGGAATAGGCGGGTAGGCCCCGCGGAATTTGTGCAATGAATAGTAGGTCAGGGCCGGATTTCCATAATTCTTTGTTACTATCTATAAAGTTGACATCATCAAATGTCAAATTCCAACATTCACAGTTTTTTTTTTTTTTTTGCACAAAATAGTTGTTTTTTAAAGGATACTACTATAAAATATTTAAAATTATTGTGTAATTTAGATTTTATAATCTGAAAATAATATGGAAAAATAATAAGCGCCACTTTACTCCTTCTATTTAAATGGTCGATATTTTTGGAAGTTTTGTATTTTTACCAAAAATCTTTGTAAATAAATAAAAAACGATTTTTTAAAAAAAAATTTCAAACATTGTATGATAGTATTATGTACTTATAACTAATTTTTGTGATAAAGAAGGGCAAGATAGTGTAAATGAGTTTAATCTAATCCTAAGATTCTGGTTGTACATTAAAAAGTAAAAATTTTTATAACTGCATTTTAGGCATATATTTTCCCCTAATAACAAACATTTGAGACAGAATAACAGTGGTTAATAATGTTTAAAATTTTTTGGTACCTGAATATCCATTGTAACAGTATCCGTTAAATATTATGTGTGTACAGTATGTCGATAAATGCAAAATTAAGAAACCAAAAATCTAATTTATTTTTAAACAAATGGTATTGTCTCGAAAGTTGCCTCCTCTCCGATTTTGATCTTGGTATACAGGGGTTTTTGAGGCGCTGATTACAAATCAAAAAAATTTTTTTTTGGGCAACGTTTTTTCCCCAAATCTTCATCATAAAAGTTGAAAATTAAATAACCTCATTTTCACTATATTCCCCCTTTTTTTTTGTACAAATTTTTTTTTTTTACATAAAGTGGCACACGATATTTTATAACCACCTTTTAAAACCTTATATTTTTATTTATTTTACTTTTTTTTCCATTAAATTAAAACTTTTAAGTTCAAAGGCAAAAACCATATTTGTTAAAAAAAAAAAAGGTGAAAAAAGGGGGTAAAAAATAAAAAAAAAAAAAGTTTTTAAAAGGTGTTTGTGAAATTTTGGGGCCCAATTTAGTGTAAAAAAAAATTTTTTAAAAAAAGGGGTAGTGTAAATAAGGTTAGTTTGATTTTAATTTTTTGATGATGAATATCTCGAAAACAAAATTTTCCAATTTTTTTTAGTTTGGGTTTTTTTGGGGCCCCCAAAAAACCGTACCAAAATTGTACTTTTTTTCATTCAATTAGAGGGACCTGTGAATATTAAAATATGCCTGGTCTCCCAAAAGTAATCAAAATTTTTTGATTTTAAAAGAGGTACTAAATTATTAAATGAAAAAAGTACCTAGATGAAACGTTTTTTTTTTTAAAAAAACCCACAGAAATACACAATTTTTTGTGGAAATCATCTAAAAGATAGTTAAGATTGCCTTACTTTTCTCAAAATTTTTTCCCTATGAAAGTTTTTTTTTCTATTATTCAAAAATTGATATATTATTATTTATTCGGTTCCCCAACGTTACGTCTTAAAAAAACCCTTTTAATTTAAAATAAAAAATACTTACCTAAAGTTAAAAAAACGGGTATGTTCCCCTTTTGGTTTGCAAGACAAAACCATACAACCTCTAGTCATTTTTTTTTCGATATTATAAGTAACAAAAATAAACACAAAGCAAAGCATTGGGCTTCCATACCCCTTTAAACTTCCTTGTGTAGAAGAAACAGCGTGGGTGCCAGCACTGAGCCCTGGGGGCACCCCAGCATTAATTTGGTAAAAGTTGGAAGAATGAATGGAAAAATTACCACTCACTCAGGGGACTTTTTCCAGTTATGTGGGACAAAGGAAAGAAGACCAGCTGTGGATCTTCTGTGACGGAATCCATACTGTCTGTCACGTAAAATATTGTGTTTTTCCAGATACTTAAAGGTTTGGGAATTATTAAATTTTTCCATTACTTTTGAAACAACAGAAAGAAGAGATATAGGTCTATAGTTAGATGGGAAGAGTTTTGCATTCTTTCTTGGGGACAGGTTGCACACGTGCAGCTTTCCAGCTCTCCGGAAAAATGCCTGAGTCGTAAGAGAGTCGAAAGGGGTGAGCTAAGATGGGTGCAAACTCAGGAGCACATTTAGGGTTTCATGGAGACGAGAAATCTCGTCTCGAAGGCACTTTCTCGTCGTGTCTCGATCATCGAGACGAGAAAGAAACAAATCTTTGCCCCCATGTTTTTCTCAAAGAAAAAATTTTTCGATCTCGGGTTCGAGACTCTCGAAATTTTGAGAGTCTCGAAACCGAAAACTGAATGTTATTAAGAAATGCTATGTATAGGTCATAACGTACAACACAAGGCCAAGGCTGGACCAAAGGGTATTAATTTTTTTCTATATAAAAATTACATTAAAATACAGAGGCTATGTATGCAATAAAGTAAAACTAATAAAAGCCACGTATAACAAAAAAGAATAGCACAAAAATAAAGAATATTTTTCCAAAAAATGAAAATTAAACAAATCCTTGATGTTTTAATTTAATCTTTTATCCATACATTTAAAATTTACCTAGGTACGAAAGATGAGATTTTAAAATTGTTTCTTCGTTCGTATAGTTGGATCAGTATAAGAATAAAAATGCGGTGCTCCTTAAAAAAACAGGATTAAAAGTAGCGCCTTTGGTTTTTATAATGTGCCGCTTGCCGCACGTGTCTGTAAAAATAGTCCATATGAAAAGCAAAGGCGGCCGCCAATTCAAATCAAACCTTTTCAGCTTCTTCTTATGTTTTTCTCTTTTCAAAGAGCACCAAATTTTCATTTTTAAAATAATCCAACTATAAAGAGAAGAATGCACAATGTACAGGGTGTCCCAAACTGGACGCGTTCTTATGGGAACAACCCTTATTTAAAGGGATAGAAAAAAATTGATCAAGGTGTCCGGAGCTCAAATTTAATGAGAAAACTACTGGCGCTAACAAAACTTTGCTATCTCTCTATGATTTTCGTGCACCACCCCAAAATCATTTTTTTTATATGGACCACCCTATATATTATATGATTTTTGAAAAGCTGGTAAAATTTCCCAAATTTTGATGTATCACTTGTTATATTTTTCTTAAAAACCATTAGAGTATTACGATTTAAAAATTAAAATAATGTGCCTATAAGAAATCAATAACATTACCATGACAAATAAAATGACATAGGATGCTAACATGTTATGATTACAACAACAGATCTAAAGTTTTTATGATAAGATTACTCATAGTTAATATATTAAATTAATAAACGACAACAACAACAAACCAACAATATGCTAATAAAAAACATAACTCTACCTCAACCCCAATTTCTATAGAATTTGACGTATCATATCTAATAAATAAACAAAAAACAAATGTTCTAATTGTCTCCCATTTTATTGTACGCAAATTCTACATCTTTTTTTAACAGCATTAATAAGTTCTATATTTTGAACTCGGTTAAACGCACCTCGCAACGCCCTTTCTAATTCTTCCCGGCTATTAAAATTATTGTTTTTATAAGTAAGGTCTCTAATTCTACCCCAAAAAAAAAACTATGGGAGTCAGGTCCGGGGGACCTGGCAGGCCATTGTATGGGCCCTTGATTTCCATCCAGTTTTTACCAAACTGAAATTAAGGTAATTGTTTATGGTCCTTGCACAATGCGCAGTGGCACCATTATGCTGGAAGAAGACTCTGGGATCAGATTTTTGGGAAAAATTGCCAAGAATCGTTCAACCTGGTCCCTTAAAATATCCAAATATTGTCTAGAATTCAGCGGTTTATCATAAATGTAGTAGGGTCCAATGAATTGTCCTCTAAAAATTCCCACCCACACATTAAAGCCAAATCTTCCTTGTTGTCGGTTTTGGACAGTCGCATGGGGATTTTCTTGGGACCAAGTGTAATCATTAAACCGATTAAATATGCCCGCACTACTAATCGAAGCCTCGTCAGACTAAAATACAATTTAAAGCAAAATTTGGTTCATTTTGTGTTTTATTTAAAAACCACTCACAAAAACCAGTTCTTCGATCAAAATCCCCAGGGAGAAGATGATGAATTTTGCGGGTTCGATAAGGCTTCAATTTGTTTTTTTTTAAATCCTGTGGTTTTTCAAAAACCTTTCTTAAAAACTTATTTAAATTACTTTTTTTTCTACTAAAAATACCAAAATATTTAACAATATCAAGTACCACTGTCAATTCTCAACTATTCAGAAGCTGTTAAAATATTAAAACAAAAAAATCATATGCAAGACCTACTGTTTTTTTACGCAGCAACTTTAAATATGTGGCTTTAATCGTAATATGTTAGTATCCTATGTCATTTTATTAGTCATGGCAATGTTGATTTCTGTAGGCACATTATTTTAATTTTTAAATCGTAATACTGCTAATGGTTTTTAAGATAAACATAACAAGTGATACATCAAAATTTAGGAAATTTTACCAGCTTTTCAAAAATCATATAATATATAGGGTGGTCCATATAAAAAAATTGATTTTGGGGTGGTGCACGAAAATCTAAACGCCCTGTAAAAAATCTGCATATCGCAATGAATTCTACGAAAAAAAGTGTCTTAAGAAAGTTTTTATCAAAATTAATTATCTTTATTAATAAGAAAGTTATGGGACATTTAAAAAATGGACGAAATTCGAGAAACGCCCTCTAGTGGCCAAACGATAAGAGATAGCAAAGTTTTGTTAGCGCCAGTAGTTTTCTCATTAAATTTGAGCTCCGGACACCTGGGTTAATTTTTTTCTATCCCCTCAAATAAGGGTTGTTCCCATAAGAACGCGTCCAGTTTGGGACACCCTGTACATGTACCAATACCATCAACAAACTCATTTTTTATAATCGAAACAGTCGTCTCTTGAAAAAAAAATTATCGATATTACGCGAATTATTTGTAATAGTTTGTAATAGTTTAAGACGTTTAAGTTCTTTAAAAATCATTTTTATTAGCTTTGTTATCTTTGTTATTTTTTTTGTTTTGTTATGTTATTATGTTTAAAATGAATTAAAATTATTTCTTAGCATACTTTTTAATTTTCTTTTTTCTGGCGTATTTAGAGCTGTGACTTATTGCAGCACAAATATTTTTTCGAGATCGACAGTGGCGGCTCGTGGGTTCGCAACCCGGGTCGGCAGATGGATGACTTATTTTTTTCTCAGAAAACCTAACAATAAAATAAAACATATTCCGTTATGTAGCTCATTATAGGATTTTTAATAGTTTTAATTTTTGTTTGTTTTTTTTTAATGTTTTATTTATTTTTTGATTTTTTGAGTTTTTTAATTTTTTTGTGGTTTTTAATATTTTATCTTAAATAAGTTCATTATGTTTAACATTTTCTAACCGAGCTCCGTTGTTTACTTCAAGCAAATGTTTTGTTTACAAAAAAATCATTTTAAGTTCACTGTAAATATGACCTTTTGATATATCGTGCTTTTATAGACCACGAAAGAGTTCTTTCAAGTTGTCGTATAACAGACATGGACAACAAAACAATTTATTTTTTGTTTCACTTCCCGTAAGCCAGGCATACTTACTTTTGATACCAATTGTCTGAAAAAGCCCTGTTACTTCCTTTACCTCGTGTATTAATTAAGTTTGACATCTTGGGTGTCGGACGCCCATTATTTATTATTTTAACTTGCTCGTCAAATGAAAAAGATGAAAGTCCACTTTTTAAATTTAAAATATAATGAACAATATCACTAGTTAGTGTTTATATCTCCCTGTTCGTTTGCCGTTAGAGAGCTTCCCTCCATTTTTGTCGGAATTAAAAAATTTACAAGATTACAAGGCTTACCTGACACCTGTGAGATAAAAATAATAAAATACACTTTCTTACGGAATTACACTAAAACATCTTTTACGATATTAAAGCTCGTTTATTTTAAAAACTGTCCCAAAAAAAACACTAAAATATCGATCAATACGCACTCCCGGTATAATACTAAAAATATCAATAAAAATCGATGTGGGTTTCTTCCATCAAGTTTATTGAGAACCTAAACCTAACCTCACTTTATTTTCATCGGCAAAACTGTATTTGCCGAATGTGGCTATTAATACATGAACAAAATAAATCAAATGTATGTTTGGTTGCCTATCTTATTCGCAGCTTTCTTGTGATTTACCAATGAAACCGTACGGCAAGCTGGACCAGGGAATACCAAGGCGATTCGAAAAGTAGAAGTGGAATAGAACTTTGGTATAGCTTAATCGCAGGAGTTTTAAACTACGCAAGTAAATCGGTATAGGCGACAATAAATAATAAACAAAAATGGCTTTCTAGTAAATAAGGTAGTTGTTCTGTAAAAAGATTAAGATTTTGTTTGTGTTTGTTAAAATTTTTACTCATTGAGCGTAAATTTTCATGCGCAATCTTTTTATATACTTTATTTTAAGAGCTAAAAAAATCTAAAATTTAAAGATCTGGAACGCAGAGTCATCAACAGTCCTTGGCCTGATCCATCTTGAGAAAGGTATTATTAAGAATTGCGTTTAAGAGCCTAGAGTTATGACTTGGGGCACCATCTTGTTGAAGATAAACATCATTATATTGGACTAATGGAATATTTTCCAATAGCTCCAAGAAATGCGTTTAAGAGCCTATAGTTATGACTTGGGGCACCATCTTGTTGTAGGTAAACAGCATTAAATTGGGCTAATGGAATATTTTCCAATAGTTCTGGAATAACTTCCTCAAGGATTTCTAGGTACCTACGTGCTGTAAGACCTCCTTCAAAAATCCTATAAACTATTTGACTGCTCAAAATAAAACATGACACTCCAACTCCAAAGCGTCTTTGTTGTGCCCTTTCAAATATTAAATGCTGATTTTTCTGTATGCCAATTCCTGGTATTGTGACGATTAAAAACGCCCGCACTTCAAAAAAAGCATTCGTCTGACTAAAGAACAAGTCTCCCAAATAAATCGTTACCATCAATTTTTTTTTTTTTTTTAATCTTGGGAGCGTCCACGAAGGCTGATGCCTAAGTACTAACGTACCGTGGGTGTCTTCAGTGTGGTGAGAGGGGGTTTGTTCACACGGGACTTAAATTTTTGGAGATTGGGAGGAGAAGGAAAAACTTCTGAGGGCAGCAGGTTCCATAGTCTTGACACTCTAGGGATGAAGGAACGAAGAAAGCGGGAAGTTCGGGGCCTCTCTAACTAAACTGTAAAATGATGCATACAAGTTGCACTACGTGTTGCTCTGTTGGGAGCTGCCAGAGAAGGAATTATACTGGCCAACTCCTCTGAGCAGAAGCCGTGAAAATACCTATAGAAGAGCGACAGATCCCCTACAGCTCGACGGTGGGCAAGAAGAGGAAGCCTTTCTGTGAGCGTTGGGTCATTAATAAGACGAACGGCTCTTCTTTGAATGGAGTCCAAAATGCTAAGTGTTGTAGGGGACGCCATTCCCCAGACATCAGAATAATATTCTAAAGAGGGTCTGATTTGGGATACATACAGAGTGTACAGATTGGAAGAAGAGAAATATTTTCTGGCTCGGAAGAGAAATCCAATCTTTTTTGAAGCTGCCGAAGCTATGGATAAAATGTGCTTGTGCCAGTTGAGGCTATTCTCAAAAGTAACGCCGACAAGATTAAACGACTCTTTGTTCTGCAGAACTTGGCCGCTCATATGTAAGGGATGAGCATTTGCAGACTTTTTTCGCGACAGCGAACATGACTGTGTTTTCGAGGCATTAAACTGAACAAGATTTTTGGCGCTCCAATCCAAGATAAGTTTGAGGTCTTGTGAAAGAGATATCTGCATTACCTGCGCTTGTTTTCGAAATCAGGATTACACGGTGGCTTAAGAAATTGAATACTAGAGTGGAGAGTACTATCGTCACCAAACTATGAATGGGATTGATTGTGGAAGAGAGAAGATCGTTAATGTGTAGAAGAAAAAGCGTGGGTGCCAGCACTGAGCCTTGGGGTACCCCAGCATTAATTTGGTAGAAGCTGGAGGAATGACCATCTACACTAACTGATATACGTCGATTAGAAAGGAAACTGGAAAGCCAGGAGCAAAGCTTAGGTGGAAGACCGTAAGAAGGAAGTTTGTTAAGAAGCCCATCATGCCAGACCTGATCGAAAGCTTTGGATATGTCAAGAGCAACGATTTGGAATTCACCAAGAAACTCAAGGGACTTGTTCCAGTTGTGTGAGACAAAGGAAAGAAGATCAGCTGTGGATCTACTGTGACGGAATCCATATTGTCTATCATGTAAGATCTTATGTTTTTCCAGATACTTTAAGATTTGGGATTTAATGAATTTTTCCATTACTTTGCAAACAACTGAAAGAAGAGATATAGGTCTATAGTTGGAGGGGAGACTTTTGGATCCTTTTTTGGGAACAGGTTGCACACGTGCAGCTTTCCAACTCTCCGGGAAAATGCCTGTGTCGTAAGAGATTCGGAAGAGGCGAGTTAAGATGGGTGCAAGCTCGGGAGCACATTTTTTTAAGACGATTGCTGGTATGCCATCCAGCCCAGACGATTTTTTAGTATTAAGAGAAGAAAGAATACGCTTGATCTGTTTGACTTTAAGAATTATATCGGACATTTTATGGGAAACCGGGACAACTGTGGGAAGGGGAAGATTAATAGGAGGATCAAGCGTAGAATTGGCAGCAAATTGTTTGGCAAATAGTTCGGCTTTTCCTTTGGAGGTAGAGACAATTTCATCTTCAGAGATTAGGGGTGGAAAAGAATTTGTGCAAAAGTTCTGACTAATATTTTTGGCAAAGGACCAGAAAGCTTTACTGCCGTTTGAGCAAGAGAGAACTTTATCTTTTATTCGATTGTTAAAACGGTCTTTTGCTTCTGATATAGTCTGATTATACTGATTTCTCGCTTCGATGCTAGCCTGTCGATTTTCGGGACTGGGGTTTTGAAGAAACATTTTGTGGGCTGAAATTTGCTGCAAATACCACTGACAAAACAGTGTCCGGCGCTCGGCATCGCCAGAATGCAAATGTTGCACTATATTAAATTTGTATGGATGATACGTGTATTTCTTCAAGATCTTCTGAGCGTCAGATTTTGGCACACCATTTTCCTTCTCAATTTTTCTACATGAGGACGAAGATGTTGCTTCTATATATCTCAGAACCTTTATCTCTTTTCTTTCCCTGTTATCTTTGTTATATATTTTGGGATGCTGGCTAACAAAGGATCCGTGCTCAACTAAATTGCTTTTAAACGAGCAAATATCTCAAGAAACGGTTGACTTCTTTCTGGATATCTAACAAGCACAAACATATTATGATAATAGAGATTTTCCTAGACATAATAGCTTACTTACCTTTGGAAAATAATTAGCCTTTAGATTTTTCATTACTCTGTATTAAACATACCAGCATATCAAATTTTTCATAATTTTCATACGCTGCCATTATTTAAAGAAATTGATAAATATCAATTAAATAAAAATACTAAAAGAACGAAAATAAACTGGTTCTGAAAATTCAACCAAAAGTCGATCAAAAACCGATAAGACAGACAAATATTTGACATTTATTTTTGTTACTTGTAATAGCCATGGCCTACCATTAAATTATGGATTTAATTTTTAGAAAATTGTCATTTATTTGCGTGTTTTTAAGAAAAAATGCATAATATTATATATTTTTGAAACGTTAAAAAACTAGTAAATATGTAACAAAAATTATCTACATCACTGCATTCTACGAAAAAAATCTATTAAAGTGTTACTTTACCTTTTCAAAAAGTTTAAGGATAACGAAAATACGATGGGGGTCCCAAAATGCAATATTTTCAAAAATGCCCTGTATTTTAAAAAACTAAAAAAGGCTATGAAAATTTCGTTAATGTCCGACTGGTATATTATTTGACAAATAATATCATGTCAAAGTCAGTTAAATATGATATAATACCCTAGGGCCTACAAATTTATCAATAAATAAACAATAAATTATCTTTATTTAAGCGTTTATTACGAAAATACAAACATACTTACAGAATATACTTATCATAATAAAAATTATTTTTTTAAAGTAAAACGTTTTCAAACTGACCGGAAAATTTCACATTTCCATACCCAACCGCAGTTGCTGTGTTACTTGAAGTAATACTTTTCCCAACTACAAGGGAAGCATTAGCCAATTTGGAACTTTCAATATCATCCACGTACCCTCGTGCTACCGAAGAACTCTTCCAGCCTCCTAACCTCATTAAGCTCTTGGAACTACCTCCCGCATCAGAATGAATTGTTGCCGCTGTACGTCTTAAACAATGATCTGTGTACGCCTTAGCATCAGGTAAACCCAAATATGTAGCAATCTTAAAGAGTATATTTTCAAATGTATTTTTACCTATAGGCTGCACAGTACATCGTTCATCACGATAGCACAAAAAAACCTATCAATAGGTGCACTTTAGGTCGCAAAGACACATAGTCCCGAATTAACTTTGTTGCGCACATTTCACTTCATCAATAACCAAAAGCTCCTTGCTGTCCCATTTTTACTTTGTGGAATGTCAATAATAATCATATCACGCACATCGGAGAACTTCATTTTCACAAGCTCATCTCTTCTACAAGCTCCGAATACACCTATCACTAATGCAACTTTATCTGCCAAATATTTTTCAGTCGGCGCTTCTTTCAAAAAAGTTATAACTTGTTCGCGAGTCAGAACCTTCGACTTTTTAGGCTGATAATTTCTCCCAAGTTGCTTTAGGAACTGTTGCAGAGAAATCAACTTTTCATTACTTCTTATCTTCTTATGAACTATTAATTCTTTACGTAACATTGAAAACTTTTTCCAAAGGAAATTTGGAGAATATGACTCTGACAAATCTTGAAAATAAGCCATTAAAACGGTTTCTTCCACACGGTCCACGCAGTGTTCCGTCAGCCAAGCCTCAAAATGGAAATATTCTTTCTCGTAAATCCGCCTAGTTTTTTCTGGCACAAGCGCATGCTCAGCTTTAGCAGCTTTCACTAAAATATCTTGGGGAAGATGGGTATTTTCCACTACTTCGGACATTTTTATGCCTCAATCGCAAAATTATTTTTTATGTGCTGTCTTATTGACAAATAACTTACAACCATGGTTACCACAATTACGTTTCGACAATTTTTTCAAGTAAATGCTAGTACCTAATTTGGTTTAAACTAATAGATTCAAAATTCATTCAAATTGTCTCATATAAAGAATATTTAGTCGGACATTAAACGTTGAAGGCACCATGGGTATTAAGGATAATAACGCTTTCGGTCAACGTATATACTCATCGACCTCAGCGTTATTATTTTTAAAAAATGAATAAAATAACTTTTTTAAAATGAAACACCTTGTATACGCAAAGAAGTCAGCTTAGAAAATCGTAAATACCCATTTACTCTTAATTCTACTAAAACTAATAAAACTTTTTGTGCAACATAATATTTCAAAGAAAGCAACAAAATTGTGATAATTGCAAAGCAAATTAAAGGTAATTTTCGCTATATTTGCATTTAAAATTAAATTTTAATAAAAACTGATAGTTCAATTTGTAATAAATGTTTATATAAGTGACATAAATGTGATTATAAACCTGATTTAGTGTATTTATGCTCCTCAAATGAAACAAAAAGTTATTTATTTACAGTATGTTTATGACTTTTTAGTAGTTTTTGGTGTTTAATTGAATGTTTGAAGTGTCATCGAACGAGTATTTAAAATCTGAGCAAAGGAGTTTTCCTCTATAATTAAATATGGTGTACTGAAACGGGTTTACCGAGAAACTGCGTAAGTGCGTTATAAAATGAATCGGCAAAATTATAATAAAATTTATTTTTAACTTCTAAGGCACTCATCCAAAAAGTATGCAAAATATAATATAGATTAATAATTAAAGCAGTGAATTTTTTTTAAATAAAAAGACATTTAAAAGTAAAAAATAAAAATTAGTGATTGTGGTATTCAGAGCCTTTTTTTAATATTATTTTTAAGTTAAAGTGATGAGGAGGATCGAAAGAATGCACAATTATGTTGCAATGGTAAGAAAATGTGTATTTATTATTAACATTTTTAACAAAAGCTATATTTTACATATGAAGACCAAAGGGAAAATACAGGAAATGTCACAAAATATCAAAAAGTGAGTTAGCATAGCCATCTAGTAGGGAAACATCTATATTTCATTATAAGGACATTTTCTGTAGAAGAACACGGCATAGTCCATTAGTACCCACCCACGTCTAAAATATGAGACACGGGAAAAACGAGATATGTCCATCGACAAAATCATAAGAACGAGGAATGTCGATGTAAACTATCTCTTCTAATTTTACTAAATTTAAAGATCTGCAAGCTCAAAAAATGTTCTGCTCTTAGGAACTATTATTATAAGGTACCTCTAGTACCGCTAAGAAAAATGAAAAAAAAAAAAAAAACAACAGTAAAACTGCAAAGACAAGATCTTTTTTTGTAAATTATGTACTTCTACTTATAGAATACTTTTTCTAGGTCTAAAATCAACATGGAACATAACAGATTCAATACTACCACTATGATAGCTTACCACGTAAATTTGGACATTCCTCCTTTTTACTTTGAAAAATGGATTTTTTTTTGGACATTCCTCATTTTTTTGCGATGAAAAATTGCTGTTTTCTTTATTTTTTTTGGGTATTGTTTTTATAAAAATGTACTTTAAAATACAATATTTTTAAATATGCAATGCTGATAGTTTAATAAACAAAATTTGATATATTATAAATTATAACCATTTCATTTACAAGTAAAAAAATCTTAGAAATAAACTTTAAAATCGATATTTTTCGTAAATAATATTTTGTAACATTTTGTCTCTTTCCCCTGTGGTCTTCATATGCAATAAACCTATAGGTATATAAACAAACAACTATTTTATTATAAACATGAATGATAAAGGAGCTTTTTGTCTCCCGATGTCAATCTAAACATTTATAAAGTGATTTTACAGACATTTTCAGTCTTAAACAGCTGATTTTTTTATTTCTTTTTTTACTTTTTGCCCATTTTTAACTTTTTCTAATTTTTCTTTTCGTTATATTCTATGTTATGTTTATACAAGAACATCTAATTATTTTTACCACGCTTTAATTAGATTCTCCTGTATGTGTCTATGTATCTATGTACAGGGTTATTCATTTTAAAGTAAACAGGGCTTCATTTTTAAACCTCCCTGTACTTTTTTAAAAAACACTAATCAATTGAAAACAAAAATTACAACGAATATTTAAATGACGTATTTTTATATAATGATGAGATTTTACGAGAATCGGTTAATCTACCTTTTATTGTCTAAAATTGCATGATACTATAGTTTCACTTAAAACCTGGCTGCACAAATTTTAAACGAAAAAAAATTAAAATAAATACAGATATAAAGAAATTATGATTTATATTAGAACGAAACTAAATAACAAAATTAAAATAAAACGAATAAAGAATTTATATACATAATCTAAACATGATTTATAACCCCTCCTTAGCCTTTCTAAGCTCGCCGATATTATTTGAGGTTCTTGGTTAAAACGATTAATTTCATTTACAATTTTTCTCTTATTTCTTCCGTGTTTTTCCCATTTTGGTAAACAACATTCTTCAAGTGACCCCATGAAAAAGTGTCCAAATTGTAATATCTGAACTATTAGGTGGCCATCTAATAGTGCCATAACGTCCAATCCACTGATTGTATCGGCGATTGAGATACTGCACAACTTGCCGAACAGAATCCGTCTTGTTGCCAAATTATCTTGCGATAAGTTTCGAGTGGCAATTCTTTTAAAATGTCCTCAATATCGTTTTCAAGAAGATTGAGATATCTTTCTTCAGTTAAGGATCCCTCATAGAATATTGGCCCGACAATTCTATTGTTAAGTACACCACACCAGACATGAACAGAAGACCTCCCTTGGTATTTAATCTCTTGAAGTTTCCTGGAAGTTTGTCTTGCCCAGGTGTGTTTATTGCGTTGGTTAAACATTTCCGATGTAGTGGACGTAGCTTCATTCGTTCAAAGAATCATTTGAAACATAGTAGGATCGTTATCTTGTTCATGAATTAAAATTTTGGAAACAAATTAAAAGCGAAGTTTCTTTTATTCACGTGTTAAATGCTGCAGTGGAAGAACGTGATATGGAAGATACTTAAAATATTTTCGTGTTCTCTGAACCGTCGCATAGGTTACTCTTCTCCTTGCAGGGCCATACCTCAAATCTCTAACTACGCAGTAATTGACTTCATGGAATACAAAGTAAAATAATTTAAAATAGCTCAATCCCCGTTTCCTTTTCTCATTGTAGTCCTTTTTCTAATGTGTAACGATTTTGTTTCTTCGAATAAGACCTTCAGTTTTGAAATAGTTTTTACTGATATATTTCGGTGGAAATTTGCAATATATCTTCGTTGTGTTTCCCTGGCGTTTTCTCCACATTTTTAATAGAGAGTTATAATTTGAAGCCGTTCTTCTGATGAAAACCTCATTATAAAATCACTCCAAAAAGTAATAAACGTATTTTTAAAATTCTTGACATTGACAAATAACCCCCCGTAAGCTGTAAAACCCGGGGTTTTTTCAGGTGAAACTATCCTTATATTCATGCAGTTTTTAGAAAATTTGGGGGGGAAAACCCCGCCGGAGAAAACCCCCAGCAACCATCTTTTTCAAAAAATTTTCCCCCCGTAAAAATATCTATCTATTGAAAAAAAAATATAGGGGTTTTTTTTTAAAAAAAATACGTCACCTGTGTTTTAACTCTTGTTTTTTTGTTTAAAATGTTTTTCTGATGAGATTATTGAATTTAAAAAAAAACGGAAATGGCAATATTCGTTTTTTTTTAAAGAAAAAAAATTTTTTAAAAATAAAGCCCTGTTTACTATAAAATAAAAAACCCCCGGGAAAAAAGGGAAAAAAAAAAGGGGAAATTATTTAAATTAAAATTTTTAAAATTGCTTTGGTGATGAAAAAGCAAGCCCGCCCAAACCCCCGGGGCCCTAAGGGGGGTCTTGGTCTTTTTTTGAAGTCTGGTCTTGGTCTTGGTCTTGGCCCAAAAAAGGGTTTTTTGGGTCTCTTGGTTTTGGGTTTTTGGGGACCCCCCTTTTTTGGGTTTTTGGGGTTCTTTTTTGCTGAAAGAGTTTTTGGGGGTCTTGTTTTTTTGGTAGAAAAAATTTTTAAACCCCAAACAATTTAAAAAAAATTTTTTTTTTTTTAATACTTTCAAATAAATAAAGATGGAGACTATATTTTTTTTTAAAATTTTAAAAAAAAACAATTTTAATTTACATGTACATTTAAATTATTTGATTAAAAAGGATATTTTAAATGTAGGGGTTTATTTTTTTATAGCGCCCATTTTGGGGGATAGGAAATATTTAAATTTTCTTTGAAGAAAAATAAAAAATTTAAAAAATACTGAGACTCTGGGGGAAAAAAAACTTTTAATTTCAACCAGATGTAAAATTTTCCCCATGAAAAAACTGATATGTAAACATTTTTCTAAAAAAAAAAAGGGAAAATTTTGGAACCCCCTTTTAGTTCAAATAAACTTTCATTTCAAATTATCAAACATTTGCCGTAAAAAAATTTTGTAAAAAAAACTATATAAACATTCTGCATATACAAGGTGGTTTGAAAAATGGACAAAGATCGATATATCCGAAACCGTTTAAATGAAAAAAAAATTTTAAAAATAAAAAAATTTTAAAAAAAAAAAGGGGGGGTAAAATGTTTTTTTTCCCTTTTAAAATTTTTTCCAAAAAAATTTATACCCCCCCAAAAACTTCCTTTTTTTTATTTTTTAAAAAAAAAAAAAAAATTAAAAAGAAAAAAAATTTTTTAAAAAAAAGCCCCCGTATATTATGCGGGAAAAAATTTTTGAATTCCCCTATAGGTAAAAAATTGACGTTGATGGTTTTTTTTATATCATTTTGGGTTTTTTAAAAAAAAAGACGTCAATTTTACTTTGGATTGTTTTGACTTTTCCGTCAAAACCCGGGGGAAAAGAAATTTAAAATCCATTTATAAAAAAAATATTCCATATAAAATGGGGGAAAAATATTTTTTATTAAAAAACCCCACTTTTACATTTATATCTCAGTTTAAAAAGGGGGAAAACTAATGATACCACTTTTTCAGTGTAAAAAAAAAATGTTTTCCTGGATTTTGGAAATTTTTTATCCAAAAAAAATAAAGGGGATCACTAGATACCCCTTTTTAAAAAAAAAAAACATTCGGGGAAAAAGGGAAGTAAAATTTTTTTCTTCTATAACTTTTTGACTCTTTTTTTTTTTTTCTGTCAAACGGTTTTAATAAAGAGCTTTTTTGGACCATTGAGTCACAATCTTATTATTTTTAAAAAAAGTTATTTTTTCACTAGGGGTTTTTGTTTTTTTTAAATTTTTTTATTTAAAAACGAAGGACGATTTAATTTTTTTCTTTTTTTAAAAAAAACCCCCTTTCTCATAAAATAATCGCCCTTTTTTTTCAGTTCTCGACACATTTTTTGTCATGTCTGTATGAAATACATCTGTATATTGAATATAAAAAAATTAAAATTTTTAAATTTTAAAAAAAAAAGGGAAAAGTGCAAGAGTCTTGCAGGTCGGTCTTGGGGGTTTCGTAGTCTTGCACTCCCCGGGCTTGGTAAAATTTGGGGGTTTGGGCTTGCATACCCCGGGGGTTTGGGCTTGGTCTTGCAAGCGAGAAGGCGGTTTGGTCTTTTTTCGGTCTTGGTCTTGCTGCAAGACCAAGACCAAGACCGCAAGACCAAGACCGGTCTCGCTCATCACTAATTGCTTGATATTCTGCAAAATAGATATTATGCAGAATATTTTAAAGAATAGAAAGTGCATAGAATTTAAGTCAAAATTAAAAAAATTAAAAGTGGACAAATTCACACCTATTTTAAAATGCACATCTTTTAATGGTAGCACCCCGCGATTTTTTTATAATTTAGCGTCAATTGAACGTATGAAACAATAAAATCTCTTTAATGTCATGGTTCATTTTACCCCTCTTTTTTTGACATAGTCAATAAAAAGTCTATAAGTCCCAGTCTCAATTTAGTTTGGTCCTCGAAAAAAATTCAAAATGTATATTATTGCAACTATTTAAATAAAAATGTCTTGAAAAATGACCCAAATAAATAAAATTTTAATAAATGAAGATACTACCAAATAAAAGTTTTATTTCACTTACTATATTTATTGTCATTTATTTGTTAGCAGAAATCTACAATAAAATATAATAATGTGATAGTTACAAACGTTATTAAATATAATTTGCTCTTGATTCATACAATGTGACTTGATAATCGCTTACTAAAATCAAGTGTAAGTACTCCGGATATACTGTGACATGGAATAAATAAAGAAATTTAAAGGAGAATAGGCATTATAAGAAAAGTAAATAAATTAAGTGAGTCATCCGGATTGTTATTGGCCCAAATACGTATTATGTTGACATTAAAAAAATTATACATCATAATACAGTGTGTTATAAAAAATACTTAAATATATTGGCAGTGTAAAAAAGTATTAAAAGTGTGTTCTCAATAAATTTTTTTTGGTTTAAATATTTTTTAAATCTTGCATAAATATAGTCTATACTTCAAGTCCAAAATTTCTGTCAATGACGCATCGCTCGCCTTTAGAGTGCCCCGGGTTGTGTGGGGTCAGGGGAATCAATTCCAGTGGCGTGTGCATTTCAGAAAATAAATGATAAAATTTCGTCAAAACATGAAAATATTTTTTACAAGCAAAAGTTATTTTCTCACATTTTCATCAACCCTTTACATTAGTAACAAGCCTATATTATTTTGGTATTATTCGGATTAATGAAAAATGTAATTTTTTTGCTTAATTTTGCACACCTCCTATTTTGAGGTCATAGAACACAAATTTGAGTTTTTTTGTCGATTTCTCAACGCTTTTCGAAAAAAAAAATTACTTTAATTTTACCTTTTCCGATTTTATTTTGCTACATGAAAAAAATAATAAAATTTCAGTCTTAACATAAATTAAAAAAGATGTAAAAACAGAACGATAGACAATCCAAGTTACACCGACTTGCCAATTTACCACCGATCTTGCAAATTCAATATTAAATACGATATTTACACGCATTGCTTCATCAAAAATATCCACTATATAAGGAACACAAAAGCCCTGAGATCATCAGCTTGTAGAATCCAATAACTATTTCGGGTTTTTCAAGTTCCAGATTTAGGATTTCCATATCGAGGATATCTTTGATCAACCTTATAAAAATGTTATAAAGAAAACTATTACAACTTGGCAACAGATCAACATTTTTAGAATTTCGAGTTGAATTCGGACGTAAACGTTTTACCTACTTTTTATTAAAAAATAAGGTTTTTTACGTACCTTTTGAGTGATTTTTTTTAAAATATTAAAATAGTATGACTTTTTTTAAATATGTTTTCGTGCAAATGATTGAATTTAAAGGAGTATGTCGTAAAATAGAATTAAACAATTCAATCAATATTCTTTTGAAATACTATAAGAGGCGGCCAAAAAAAACAGCTTCTGATTCATGTTTAACAATCGGAAAGTAGAGAGTGTGCAAAAATTAGCGAAAAAATCGCACTTTCCAGTATCCGAATATTTACTAAAATTGTTTATTTGCCTTTTAAAACTCTGAACTTTTGTTAAAGTTGCACATATCTCTATACAGCATCCAAAGTGGTTAGTTCTGGATTTCGTTCCCGAATCCCATGGTAAATATTTTTAACCATTATTCGTTTTTTTAACGTTAACTGAGTTTTTTTTTGTAGGCGAATAACTAGTTAAAGGTTAGTTAATATTTATAGTTTACTGAATTAAAAGCACTTAACAACACTAAATCTTTATATACAATTATATACACTAAATAAGATAAACTATAATAAAATTGGCACAAAACAATATTTATATACTACTATTATTAGACATTTATAATATTTAGAAAATACCCTGTATAGCAATTAAAATTTAAACTTACAAAATCTGTCCATAATCAATAACAACTAAATAAAATCATCGAACAGCCCGAAAACCCTGTCGATACGCTTATTTTCAAGTCTCTTCAAGTTGTAAACTAAGGAATGTGTGTTGCCACTTTTATTGTCTTTTCGATAACCATGATTTCAATACATATTGGCGTGCTATTTTAAGTGCGATCGCTGGCTGGTGATTTATTCTTGCGAATTATGACAACGTGTCGATGAAACTTTTGGCCGGTTCACTGTTATTTGAGCGGAAAAGTATATCATAGGCTTAAAAATTATTTACTAGTGTTAGATTTTCAT
>JAHBCN010011510.1:0-28987 GCA_019359885.1 Listronotus oregonensis
CGGTTTTGGAAAAAATAAACGCTCGGCCCCTTTAATTTTTACAAAAATATTCTTCTTGTTCCCCTTTTCCCCCTTTTTGTTATCCACTTTTTTTGGTTGCAACAAGGGTCCATCCTTTATCGTCGATTGCACCGAATTACTGATAGAGCACGAAATTATAAAACTTCGGGTAATGGAAATATGGGTAAGAATAAAATCTATTTTTTTTTGTTCGAGGTTATGTAAAGTCTAAAATTTAAAATAAAAAATAAATACGGGTAAACCACGTTTGTAATGACAAACTTGACAGTCAAAAAAAAAATTGTTAAAAAAAGAAATTTTTTTTTTCTTTTTTAAAAAAAAACCGTACTTTTTTTAAAAAATTTTTAAAATTCTTAAGTTTAGGTAATAAATAACTATTGAATACCGAATTTTCCCCAAATTTTAAAAATTTTTAGGACCCCATGCCATCAAAAATTTTATTAGGAACAGGAAAAATGTTTAGTTTAGTATTTTTTTTTTAGCCTTCAATGGAGAAAAATTTTAAAAAAAAATTTTTTAAAAATTTTTGAACCGTTTCTTTTAATGCATAACTCACACTGATATAAATTCAGTGTATTTAAAAGTACCCCTTAATCTTTTTTTTTTATAAACATTATAAACATGTCTTTAAGTTAATAAAAGGAAAACCCTTAGGCCTCGAAATTGGATCTGCTCTGCCTACCGAAAAATAATTATCCAAGCAAGCTCTAACATTTATTTCAAAACACACAAGACAACTGTCAAGTGTATTTAGTTTTAAATTTAATAAAGATGGCGTTAGTGCCTTTAAGTTTAGCCTTGTTATATTGAGATAGTATTTAGAGTTGGTGTTTTCTTGTCAAGGGTATCTGCGGCCTACAACAGTGTAACCATTGCTAACGAGGATGAAACACGCCACGAAGCATTTCATTAATTTTGAGATTTCGTTTAAACAATAAGTACTATCAACAGTATATAGATATAATCAGTTAAAATCCATTATAAATAGGCAACCGTTCCGAAGGGCAGGATTCAGAGGTCGGGGTTGACAGTTGGGTTGGGGGTGGCATGAGCTTTCCTCTGTTTGGCGGTAACCCCCTTTTTTCTTTATAAAAGCTTTATAGATATACAGTGTGTCCCAAATTGGCCTACATGTTTGGTAACTCGGAAATTGGAGCTACAGTGTTATTAAAATAGGAAAGTTTTGAAATTTTTTTTTCAAAATTAAATTGCTTTCAGTTTTATTTATCTTTTATGGATTTTGGGAAAATTTAAAAAAAAACCAAAATGGTGGATTTATTGCTGGCCAACAATTTTGGCCCCTTATTAGAATTATGTTTTTTATTAAAAGGTTTTCAAGGCCCCATTTATTTGGTCTTGGTCGACATGTCTTGCTGGAAAAAAATTTTTTTATTTGAACTGTAAATGGCCCTAAAATCTTTTTTTCAGGGGGGAAATACCTATATCCATTCAAAGTTTTCAAAAAAATGGTTAATTAAAGGTTTCTAAAACAAAAAAATAAATGTTTTATCTAATTGTGAGACGTAAATTAAAGGGCATTTTAAATTACCTTTTTGCCACACCAGACATTAAACCAACCTTGTTTGTAGCCCCTTTCTTTTAAATGATGTGGTTTCTGTTCCCCCCAGTGATAATTGTCCTATTAAAAAATTCCCCAATTTTAAACCGGGTTTGTCTGTCCAAAAACCTTGGTTGGAAATTGGGATCTGTTGAATTTATTAAACCTTGACTAAAAAGGGATTCGTCTATTTTAAAACATTCCCCGAAGACCTTTTGGGAAAACGTGGTTTGTATGGATGAAAACGGTGTTTTCAAAAACCGTGCACAGTTTCTTGGGTTTTGTCTGTTCTTCCACTTTTCTCCCATTTGGGATCATCTCTAACGTTTTCCATTATAATCGCCTCTCTTGCTTCATTATTTTTTTTTAATTTTGGGATTCTGTTCACAAAAAACCATAGGCTAACAAGTTCGTGCTAAGAATCTAAAAAATTTTGGTTAGGTTGTTACCCTCAAAAAATTTTCTTCGGGAAAACACTTTTTTTTTCTGTTAGATTTAAAACAAATTTTTTTCATATCCACCTTTTCTTATTGGGGAAAATTAAGGCCATTATTGTAAATACTAAAATAATCAAAAAAATTAATTTTTTTTTTAAAAGGGGTTTCTAAACGAAAATAAATGCACTAATTTTGACATTTACATTATTTAAATTATAAGATGCGTATCATTTGTTTTTTTTAAACGGGGGGGTATTCAGTCTATCTAACCTACTATAAATAAACAAAAAAATTTCGTTTTTGAGTTAAAAAATCGAAAACCCCCGACTTATCATATATCAAGAAAAGCTCTTGAAGAGATCTTTTCAAAAAATTTAAAATCAATATGGCGTCTATAATATCCAAAATTTGGGCAAATATCTCAGAAACAAATAAAGTTAGAAAAATATTTTTACTTAAAATTAAATTCTTCTTAAAAAAGTGTTTTTTGTAGTAATCTTAAAACCGTAAAATTGGTAGTTTCGAGCTAGGAAAAAGTTAAAATGCACCATTTTGGTTTCGTAATTTTTTCAAAAACCATAAAAGATAAATAAAATCTGTAAGCAATTTTAAAATTTTGAAATTTAAAAAATTGTCAAAATTTTTCCAATTTAACCCCAACATTAGCTCTAATTTGTTTTTCCAATCATGGGCCCCCTTTTGGAAATGATATTTCTACTATAAGCAAAAATTGTTTCAGGATGTTTTGCCCATATAATGCAAGTTCTGTAAAGGTTTTTACAGAACGACATGAAACTTCAATAAATTTTTTTATTATTTAGGCCTAAAATTTCCCCTAACGTAAAAGTTTGAATTTTTGCCTCCGATAATAATCTTTTTTTGTAAAGATTAATAAAACCAATAGTACTATTTCAAAACTATATAGGAGTTTTATAAAATAATTTTAAAAAACATATCTTAATAAGCCAAATGTGCGGTTTTGGAGTGCAAATTACCCCCCGGACCGGCAAAAAAACGGTTTTTGTCTGGGACTCAAGAAACATATCAGTTTTAAAAAAAAATTTGGGAAAACTCTCATATCGTCATATTGTTTTAAATAACAAAAAAAAATTCAGCATAAAAACCCCCTGTTCTTAAATTAATGCAATAGGCCAGATTTTTGTGCTAAATGAAGTAAGTCTTATTTGATAACAAATCCTTTTACTCCATAGGCCAATTAAACTTTCAAGCCTTCTATTACTTTTACTTAAAGAAAATTCCAAGCAATTATTTATTGTGATGAAAATTACACGAAATATTATATTTATTAATGATTTTTCAGATGTCCTTTAAAGAGTTGCGGCTTTGTTATAAGAAAATATTTATTTTTTACCACTGCCTCTTTTTATTTCAACTTTTAGTGGCAATAAAATTAATTAATTAAATTAAGAAAATGGAAATACTATATAAATTTTGATAACATTAGGATGTATACAATGTGTCCCAAATTGGGCCTACATGTATTGGTAACTCGGGAACCATTAGGTTACAATTTTGGGTTTAAAAAATTAGGAAAGTTTTAGACAATTTAATTGAAAAAATTAATCTGCTTTCAGATTTTTTTATCTTTTTTTGGTTTTTTGATAATTAAGAAAAAAAACCAAAAAAATGTTTTTTCTTTTGCCTCTAGCTCGCAAACTCCAATTTTTTTGGTTTTAAAAATAATTTTTTAAGTAAAAAATTTTCTAACTTTATTTGTTTTTTAGATATTTACCCAAACTTTAGTTTTTTACGGAATTTTGGATTTTACATTTTGAAAAAAAACTCTTCAAGAGCTTTTCACTGATTTTCACAAGTCTAGGTTTTTAAATTGTTTTAACTCTAAAAACGAAATTTTTTTTATTTGATAGTGGCCGTTTCATAAAAAAAAATGATACGCATCTTATAATTTAAATAAGAAATGTCAAATTAGGTGCATCTTATTTCTCGTTTAGAAACGCCTTTAAAAAAAATTCAATTCCCCAATATTTTAAGTATTTACAAAAATGGCTCTTAATTTTTTAAATGAAAAAAGGTGGATATCTGGGTTTTTTTTAAATCTAACGAAATCAGAAGCTGCAGCACTTGCATGAAGAACAATTTCTGGAGCGGCAACAACCTAACCAAAGACATTTTAGATTCTTCTTACGAACTTGTTAGCCTATGGACTTTTGTAAAACCAATCCCAAAACTTATAAAAAAATAATGAAGAAAAAGAGGCGATTATTGGAAAAGTTAGAGTGATCCCACAACTCGGTTAAAAGTGAAAGAACAGACAAAAATTCCTAAATCATCTGTGCATCGGTTTTTAAAAAAAAACCGTTTTTTCCCCAAAACTATTGTCCAGGATCTTCGGGGAAAGGTTTAAAACAACCTTTAGTAAAAAGGGTTTTTTACTAAATGTCAACAGATTTTTTTTATGCGGGGCCATTCCAGTCTATCCCAACCCCATTACAAATAAACAAAAATTATCGTTTTAGGCTTGAGCAATCTGAAAACCTAGACTTTGATATCCCCCGTATGAAAATCAAAGTTTGGGTAAATATCTCAAAAACAAATGAAGTTAGAAAAAAAATTTTTTCTTAAATTAAATTCTTCTTAAAAAATTTTTTAATAATATAGTAATCTTAAAACCGTAAAAAATTGGGGTTTTTGAGCTACAGGCAAAATAAAATGCACCATTTTGTTTTCTTAATTATCTCAAAAACCATAAAAAAAAAAATAAAATCTGAATGCAGATTTTTTGCAATTTTGTCTAAAAATTTTCCCAATTTACCAACCTGTAGCTCTAATGGTTCCCGGTTCCCCAAACATGTAGGCCAATTTGGGACACTATATAACGGGGGAAAAATTTTTAAAAAATAAAGATGTATTATGCTGCTTTGCATCCCAAAGTGGGGATTTCGAAATACTAAAATATTTTGTGACAACCTTTATTAATATGCCTTTAAGTTTAAAAGAGAAAGGTTACAGTGTAATTGCAGATCTTTATATGTCCAATTTATTACTCTTGCTGACTTTTGTTTATTGTCGGCTAAATCTTTTTTGGTGGACATTGATTCTCGAATAGACCATAAAATAATATTCAAAAACTTTTACTCGAACTTCCTGACAGGTAGATTGGTATGTGCATCTACATAGCAAATGGCATATTTTCAAGAAAATATAATTTTATTCTAAAGTAACATTGTATAACGTAATAACTAAGAAAAAAATTATAAAGATAATAAATCTACGCTGCTTTCTGACAGTCACCAAACTTAACGAACTAACTAAAAGTATAATTATATTTCATCGCGAAATCCCACGTATTCATTATGCTGTTATTTTCTACAAATCCGTATTGAACTGGTATCCACAGTCTGGATCCTGAAAAGATGTTAATCAGTTCCATGAAGTTTCATGGTACTGAAGGTCACATCAGTTAGTTGTGGACACCACCAAATGCGGGCTAGTATCGCTTTTACGTTCATCTTGCAAAAGTATTAGGGTTATATCTTTACTATCTTTTTCCAATGTTTATAATCGGAAATGGTGTTTTTCTATATTACTCTAGAATTTGCTCTGGGTAACACCCTATTTTTGTTGATCATTTATTAGTCGACACCTCTCCCGCCATTTTGGTCAATTTTAGTTTGGATTTTTTTTATAAATCTTTGTAATGTGATTGTTAATATTTTAAATACATTTTTGCAGATTATTAAATTTAAATTTATTTATGGCATAATAAAAGTAATTTTACAAAATTATTTATTATCTCATATTAGGGTATTCTAAATATCCAGTAAAACCAGGTTAAAATTTACAACTAGGCACCACCAGGCTTATATTGGGCTAATGTTTTTCTTAAACTGAAAGCAAATTAAAAAATAAAATTACGATTACAAGTAAGGAAATGGATAACCTCTTTCTTTAATTTACCTAATACGTAAAATTGAATCTAATTCTGTTTAAAAAAAAAAGACAAAGTTAAATATCTTTAACCGTTATCAAGTAAATACTAATTATTCTTAAAACTGGCAGTAAGAACTAATTTTTAAGAATTGACAATGTCCTTGTTTTCCTTTAGATTAAATAAAATTTAAATTTCTATATATATTTTTTTTCTTTTCTTATAAAATGTGTGTACTTAAAATAACCAAATTACAGAACCCAAAATGTTTTGAAACATCCAAAATTACATTTTTTAAATTAAAATTTTTATACTGCCAAGAGAAATGCATCAATTCCAAACTAAAAAGTCCAATTTAAAAAGTTCTTTCGCAGTCAATTGCAGCAACTGCACTGCCGATATTGCACCTCATTTATTACATTTCTATTCGAAATTTTGCGGTATAATATTACGATTTTCTTCCGGGAAATTTAAGATACCTTTTTAGAAATCCAATTTTCCTAGTTACATTTTAAATGTTTTGATCAATTTTTCCAGAAAATAAGGAATTTTATACATAGATATTTTATATACCTTACTAAAAAATTAATTAGAATAACTTTTCTAGTATTAATTAAAAAATGAAGCTTTTTTGTCAGGGTTACCCTTTTTACTTATTTAATTTGTCCATCTAATAAAACGTAACATAATAAATTATAGTTTAAAGAAACTGAAAAAACACGCTTTTATAGCAAATGAAATAAAAAGTAGAAAACAATTTTTAAGAATAAAAAGTTTATGTTCCAGTGATAAAAAGTCCAATAATTGATTATGAGTACTTAATTTGTAATAAGTTTAAAAAAATAAAAAGTAAGTTATTAACAAAATAATTTAATTATAGTAAAAATGCTTAAAGTGCTTAATATTAAGTGTTGCAATTATTTTATTGGTAGCACTTTACAAAATTAGAGTTATTATAAAAATATGGTAAATTGCACCCTAACCTTTTTTACTGTACTTGAATTATTTTGTTAATGACTTAATTTTTATGTGAATCCTATATAAAACTAATTAGAGAGGGATAATTATTGGACTTTCTATCATTGTAACACCTTTACCCTTTATATCAAAAAAATATTTTCTTCTTTATAGTTCGGTTTACTAATTAAAATTTATTTTCTTATTTTTTAGTATTAAAACAACATCAAAAGTAATTTTAATCATGAACCTAGATTCTTAATATGTGTTTAAATTCATTTTTTTTAAATCAGTTTTCTTTTGATTTTAGTGTTTTCAATGGAAATTTTTTATTATTTCTTTTTTTATTTCAAATAATTTGGAATATATTCTTTTAATATTCCTATTATTTTTTCCAAAAAAATAAAATTTATTTTAAAAAAACCTAGAAGCGGTCCATTATACAGGGCGTCGCAAAAATGTAAATACATAAAATCGAACAAGAGCAAACAGTATTTTTTTTGGGCCCCTTTTAAAGTAAAAAAAAAAATGAAGAACTTGCCCCAAATTCTTCTTAACCTAATTTTAAACTTACTGAAGAAAATTTAAATTTAAAAAAAATTAAAAAATCAACATTTTTTCTGGTAGGCATTTTACTACTTTTATGGAAAAAAAAGTAAAATGTAAAAAAATGTAAACGTAAAATGCGTACCTGCAAAAATATTGTTTTTTTTTTTTTTTCGTAAATTTAAATTTTCTTCAAAACGGGAAACAAAAAAAGAAATAAATTTGGAGCAAGTTTTTTTAAATTTTCGTTTTACGAAAAAAGGGTAAAAAAACCCCGTTTGCTCTTATTTGATTTTATGTTTTTTCATTATGATAGCAATCTACTTTCTCGTTGTAGTTCATATTTTTTTGACCAGCAGAAATTTTTATCAAGAATGACTTTTTTTCGTATCTTTCAATTTTTGGTACATTTGTCCTCTTGTTAACCGCATTCGCGGACATACTGTATGTTGAATATTTCTTTCTACCTGTTAACCAGTATTTCACTTTAAAATATTGCATATTTAAAACATCTAGATTGCCGAGTAAACAAAACTAAACACAACTAACTACAATTTTTACCGCAATCTAATTTTTTTAAACATTAAATTATAACGAATATTTAAATCAGTAATCGATTAATAAATAGGAAAATTTTGTTTCCCCGACAATCTAATTTTTTTTTAATATGCAATATTTTAAAGTGAAATAATGATTAAACGGTTAAAACAAACATAAACATTTAAAAAATATATATATATATATATATATATATATATATATATATATATATATATATATATATATATATATATATATATATTTATATATATATATATATATATATATAAATATATATATATATATATAAAATATATATATATATATATATATATATATATATATATATATATATATATATATTTTATATATATATATATATATTTTATATATATATATATATATATATATATATATATATATATATATATATATATATATATATGAAATGAGAGTAAAGTAAGGAAGCCACAAAAATAATAATATACAGGGTGTTCCATTTGAAAAAACCACACTTGGTATTTTTAAACACATTTTCGATGTTTTTTTTGTTTTATCTGATAACAAATTCTGTCGGTTCAGTAAAAATACTTTAGCTTTTATAATTTAAAGTAAAAACTATAATTTAAAATAAAAACTCTGGTGGTGCTCCAAAATATACGGAAAAACCCTACACAACATGTACAATATCACAAATGCTCCAGGAAGAAGAGCAATTAATAGATTGGGGCCACGAATGGCGCATGTTAGTCTAGAACTTACTGTTGTTTTATTTAAACGCGACGCTGGACACAAGTGGTAATTAAATGGGTGACCGCCAGTAAACACCGTATGCGGTTCAATCTGGTTCTGAACCCTCGTTAAACTGTGAGTCCCGTGTTAATGATTTTACCTAGACCTAAAAAAGGGGACTTAATAATCCACCTGACTTAATAATCCAAACTTTTTTTAAATGCATGTAGAAAGATGCTGTATCTGTATCTATGGTATCAGAATTGTACCATTCATTTGCTTTGAATATATTTTAGTTATATAATTTTTTTTTAAATTATATCTATAAAGAAAAATGACACATACCGTCTTTCTGTGAACGGTATACACTTTACCTGCAGACTAATCTAGATATTTTTTCTATTCTGATTCTAGTCAGCACATTAGAACAAAGTTTTGAAAGTATTGTATTGTCATCGGCTCTTGACCCATGTACAAACTTTCAAGTTAATCAACTCCTACAATTGGTAAAAATTACGTTACATACATACATACATACATACATACATGCATACATACATACATCATACATACAAACATACGGATTTGACATCGTGTGACAAGGAGAAGGACAAGTCATAAACTTCGTGACGTCATCCAAATTCTTGTTACTTGCTATGATGTTCTTGACGGAAATCTATGATATGGCAAGATCTGGTTTCAGCCGTACAGGGTTTTTCTGTATATTTTGGAGCACCACCAGAGATTTTATTTTAAGAGTAAGAAGAAACTTTAAATAACAGGAGTAAATAACAAGTATTTTTACTAAACTGTCAGAATTTGTCATCAGATAAAACAAAAGAGCATCGGAAATGTGTTTAAAAATACCAGGGTTAGTTTTTTTAAATGGAACACCCTATATACTATAATTTTTTTGGCTTCCTTAATTTACTCTGATTTTAAAAATATATTATATACAGTATGTCCGCGGATGCGGTTAACAAGAGGACAAATAAACCAAAAATTAAAAGATACGAAAAAAAGTCATTCTTGATAAAAAATTCTGCTTGTCGAAAAAATATGAACTACAATAGGAAAATAGATTTTTATTATACAGGGCGTCGCAAAAATGTAAATACATAAAATCGAACAAGAGCAAACAGTATTTTTTTGGCCCTTTAACGTAAAAAAATAAATGAAGAACTTGCTCCAAATTAACTTCTTAACCTAATTTTAAACTTACTGAAGAAAATTTAAATTTAAGAAAAATTAAAAAATCAACATTTTTGCTAGTAGGCATTTTACTACTTTTACTTGCATAATACCTTTACATTACTAAACATTATTAAAAATAAATATTCAATGGAAAAAATGTAAAATGTAAAAAAATGTAAACGTAAAATGCGTACCTGCAAAAATATTGATTTTTTTTTTTTTTCGTAAATTTAAATTTTCTTCAGTAAGTTCGGAATCAAAATAAGAAATAAATTTGGAGCAAGTTTTTTAATTATCGTTTTACGATAAAAGGCTAAAAAATGCCTGTTTGCTCTTATTTGATTTTATGTTTTTGCATTTTTAAGACGCCCAGTATGATAGCAATCTACTTTCTCGTTGTCGTTCATATTGTTTTGACCAGCAGAAATGTTTATTAAAAATGACTTTTTTTCGTATTTTTCAATTTTTGGTACATTTGTCCTCTTGTTAACCGCCTTCGCGGACATACTGTATGTTGAATATTTCTTTCTACCTGTTAACCAGTATTTCACTTTAAAATATTGCATATTTAAAACATCTAGATTGCCGAGAAAACAAAACTAAACACAACTAACTACAATTTTTACCGCAATCTAATTTTTTTTAAAATAAATTTCAATATTTTAAAGATTTGGAAAATTTTTTTAAATTTTTTTAAACAAATTTTTAAAAAAAAAAAACAAAACAAAATACAACATTTACATATATATATATATATATATATATATATATATATATATATATATATATATATATATATATATATATATATATATATATATATATATATATATATATATATATTTAAAAAAAAAAAATGAGAGTAAAGTAAGGAAGCCCAAAAATAATAATATACAGGGTGTTCCATTTGAAAAAACCAGACTTGGTATTTTTAAACACATTTTCGATGTTTTTTTTGTTTTATCTGAGACAAATTCTGTTTCAGTAAAAATACTTTTTAGCTTTTAAAATTTTAAAGTAAAACTATAATTTAAAATAAAAACTCGGGGTGCTCCAAAAATACGGAAAAACCCACACAACATGTACAATATCACAAATGCCCAGGAAAAAAGAGCAATTAATAGATTGGGGCCACGAATGGGATGTTAGTCTAGAACTTACTGTTGTTTTATTTAAACGCGACGCTGGACACAAGTGGTAATTAAATGGGTGACCGCCAGTAAACACCGTATGCGGTTCAATCTGGTTCTGAACCCACGTTAAACTGTGGGTCCCGTGTTAATGATTTTACCTAGACCTAAAAAAGGGGAGAAGGGAACTTCAGAGGTAGTACTTATTTATTCTGCATGTTGTGGAACCGTTATGTAGGTATGCCCATAATTAAGCGATGTTAGTTAACAGTAAAACATGCTCTTTAATAAACAGTGTAATTGTTTAAAGCTAGGGATAATAAATAAATTTTAATTATCCGTTTATTACAGAAAACCGAAAAAAGAATTAAAGTTAACACCCTGTATTTGGAAAGGAAGATATTTTTTGACATATGTTAATAAAAAAAATTTTTTAAAACACTTTAGGACTTACTACCATAATTATTTTAGATTACTTAGAAACCACCTTGTATAATTGCTTTTTTTCTGTCTTTTATTAATTGTTAAAGAATTTTAATCCCGTGTTCTAATTTTAAATTTATCTTTAACAATATGCAAAAGAAAGTAAGTGTTAGCCTGTATTTATTGCGAATGTAAGAGGCGGTAGGCAGAATTTGATTTTTCTGTTCTACCCGAAATAAGCAAATAAAAAATCTTGTGCAAATGACCATGCACACTTTAAATGGGTTTTTGGTGACCGGTGAAATTTAACCAAAATATGTTATTAAGGACTCAAAAAAAGCAATTTTTATTATTGCACCAAAACTCTAAACCTACAGGGTGAGCCTCTAGAGCTAGGTATAATTTGTCTTGCTAATTAAAAAAAATATGTTTTGCTAGGGATTAACTGTATTTAAAAGAAATATTACAAAAACGTTTACATTTTTTTTCCCCGTTAATAAATTAATTTAACTTAGAAAATGCATGTAAAATAAATTCCAAATCCTAAATAAATTTTTTATTAGCATGCATTTTGGTTTTAAGTGATATGGGATTAAAAAAAAAAAAATACAAAAAAACAATAAAAATAAATTTTTTATTTTTTTACCATTTGAACAGAATTTTTTGATCAAAATAAATTTTTTGTTTTAACTCCTTTATTTTTATCTCATAAAAAATGTTTATAAACTTTTTAAATGAAAAATTTTAAGGTTTAATTTTTTATTTAATAAAATTTTTTTATCTCCTATAGTTTTTAAAATATTATTGATTTTGTTTAATTTTAATGTTGATATCTTAAAAACTATGAAAGTTTTGAAATTTTATTTAACAAAAATTATGTACTTCTACAAATTTTTAGATATTTCAAGGTAAAACTTTGGTTTTTACTTTATTATTTCTCCAAAAAAAAATTTTGAAAATCTTTTTTTTTTAAAAAAATTAAGTAATCCTAACTTTTGTTTAAATTATATTTTTTCCCTAGCTGTTACAGTTTTAGAGATATTAATAATATTCTAAATCTTTACATTCAATTAATATTATTATTATTATATTTAAATTGCTTTACCCATACATTTATTTAATTTTTTTTTAATCTTTAAAATACTATTATACAGAATCTCGTATATACTGATTTACTTGCCTTATTTAAACCCTTTTATTATGTCAAGAATTTGAATTATCGACTTTTAGTAATGTTTTTCGTTTATTTTTTAGGCATATCTTTGCTTTTTAAAATTAATTCCCATGCTAAAATAAATATTGCTATCTTTTAAAAAAACATTTTGTTTTATTTTAAACTCTTATTTTTGTCAGCAATTCATTTTAAAAAAGTCAAAATGCTAAAATTCATTTCTATTTATCATGTTTTATTAACACAACAAACACAACTAACCAAAATTATGCCCAAGAAAAAGGGCAAAAACTTAATTGAGGTTAAAAATTACCTTGAACACAAAAAAAGTTTTACATTTAACTTCGAATCTTTTTATTTTCTAATCAAATCGTTTTATAAACGTAAAACCAGACTCGAAAATATTTATAATTTAATTTTCCGTATTGTATTTGTGATACCCTGTATAATCTGCAATTAAAGATTATTTAAAATCCCCACTTATTGTACAGTTATTTTGCTTAATTTATTATTTTATAATAATGATATTACATATTACTTATTAAGAGTACCTATTATTTTTATATGGAGTTAAAATAATGGGTTTTTTAATTTACCTATTAATTTTCATTTATATCATACTTTATAGCTAAATAAGTTAATAAAAGCAGTAAATATAAAAGTTTTAATTATCATTAACATTTCAATACAGTTAAATACCATTATTTTTTAAATTTTTTGAAACACAAAAATGCTAGCTCTATTAGCTCTCCCTGTAAGATTAAGAGTTTTGGTGCAATAATAAAAATTATATTTTTAAGGTCCTTAATCACATATTAAAATTTGGTTAAATTTCACCGATCGCAAAAAACCTATTTAAAGTATGCATGATCATTTCTTGGAAATGTTATTTGATTGCTTGTTTGTTAGATCTCTTTACAAACACATTTCTTCCTTTATGGTCCCGTTTACCCGGCAGAATGTTAATTGAGTTACATCCACCTTACTTTACTAAAAACCTCATATTTTTTATGAACCATCATAACAAAATAAAATTGCTTTCCTTTCCTGTCATCGCATTATTCTTCATTCTTTACATTGGATGTTCGTGTAACTTAGCGGTCGTGATTGGCATTTTTCCTTCAATAATATCATTTCTTCAGGGCCCTAATTATTGCTATCATTTTAACGTGACTTTGGGGTGATACCATCTAACTAAATCATTTTTTTAATTCGTTTACATGTATTTATTTTTTTATTATTATTTTTTTTAATTAAAAACATTTTTTCTAACTAAAATAATTAGATTTTTTAAAATAATTTTATTATTGATAAAATTTTATTTGTAAAATTAAATTAAAACCCACTGAGCTTTAACTTTTAATTATTTAATATATTAAATAGAAATAAAAAGTTTGCCAGTGACTGGTTTTATAAATAATAATTCAACTAAAAAAATCATATTCTTGGTATAACTAACGTAGTATTTCTTTAAAAAACTAAATATCTTGTGTTAACTCTAGGACTTAAAAACCTTGTATTCAGCCCGGTCTTTACGAAAAACTAAGAAAAACAAATATGATATTTTTTTATATAGATATGCAACAGAAAATTATGCACAGTGCAGTAAAATACAATTTCCGTTTGGAAATACAAACTGTGTTCCTAGTGGCATAAAAAATTGTGGTCCCTTTTCACTACACGCCCGCTCCAGATCCCTGCTCTCGGTTTTTGGAACCATCCGTATACCAATATGTCCAACCGTGTCGGGGAGATCAGGTTGCCGCTCACTTTAATCTGGAATTTTTACCTTGTTTTTTTAAATTAAAAAAATGTTTTTTTTTTTTACTATTACTGGCCCAATATAAAGTTAACCTTTGGCTAAAACTGTTACATTATCATTTATTTACGATTTTTTTTTTAAATCTTTATTTATTTCCCTGAAATTAAAAAAACTTTATTTGTAGATTAAAATCTCATTTGTTTTTTTAATTTTGCTAAGAAATCCACTTTTCAATTATTTTAAACTTTATGTTACTTTGTATACAGAATAAAGCAATTTTTGTACCAATCTTTGACCTGCAGATTGTCCTCTTTTTTTTTACAATAAAAAACTATTAAAACATTGCTTAAACTTTTTAAAGTTTTAATACTTTAATTTATATTATAACAAAAAAATATCATAAAAACCGGTTTCAAATATTCCGAGGAATGCACATTTTCATACATGACAGATCGCCATGTATGATGTTAATTACGCACAATTTAATTGGTAATATCTCGTTTCACAGACAGAAATTTCTTTTTTTTTTTTTTTACTTAGATGAAGATACTTTTATTAACTATATACTCAATTTGATTTAATTGCAAAGCCCTTTTACAATTGAAGTACCTGAAAGAAGTTATGTTTTTATTATTTTTTTTATAGTTTTATTCCTAATTAAAGAGACATATTTATAAATATAAAAAAAGTATGGACTTTGAACATCAGAACGTTTATGATGTTTCGAAATAGGTACATATTATTTCCTTATAATAGAAAATTTGTTTCCAAATTAACACGGACGTAGCTATAAGCTTTGACAAGGAGGGGGTCCCCAATGAGGAAAGTGATGCTCTACTAGAAAAAAAGCCCAAGTTGCCAAGGCTAGTAAGATACGGCGTCGTAGTGATGGTTGATGGGGTTGTTGGACTGCAAGAGAGCTGTGAGGGTAATTTTGAGGGGATCGGGTATAGGGCTGACTACAGGCCCGCCCTTCAGGAACTTGCAATTCTAACTCTTCCCTCTAATCATATTTTAGAAAGTCTAACTAATATATTAAGAAAACGAGAACATCTATTATATCCCATAATAACTTTTACCCACATATAAAACCAGACACTGCCTTGACAGTAATTAGTACTGCCATATTATCATCATAGATAAGAGCCCAAAGAGGCCCAGAATTTGCTGCAGCGAAACTGTTCAATAGGGTCGCATTGAAGTAGAAGAAAATTGCCAGTAAAAAAATCAGGGAAAAAATTAAATTAGTGCTATGTAAGTACGCATTTTATAGTGTTCAAGAATTTTTGATGTGTTATAGTAAGCGTATTTATCTTGTAGTGTAAATTTAGTATTTCTATAAGCGTAATTAGCCATGATTTTAAAATGTATTATTGTTTTTAAATTTAATTTTAGAGTGTTAACTAATTAAATTGTCACCTTATGACCTGTACAAATAATTTATTTTCTTGGCATCTAATAAATTATTTTATCTTATCAATCTTGTCCATTCCTAGATACTGATGGGATTCTTTAAGCGGGAAGGCTACGAAATCTTATCATTTAACTCCAAACACCCTGCGATTTTGCATTCTCATAGTCACCTTAGCAATTGATTTTATCTAATGTTCACTCATTTGAAAACCCTACACGGCGGAAACAAGCTAACATTACGCTACGAACAAGCAAATGCTGGATCCGTCAATGGAAAAAAACAGTCAAATGGCATTGGAAAATGCATGAAATTGTATTTGATTCAAGGTGACCCGAACAGCCGAGCAATTAATGGACAATTCCAACCAGCACGAGTTACACCATCGCCATTTTTTCCCACTCTGGAGTTGACTACGCTGGATATCCTGCTGATCAAGACAGAGATGAGAAATCATCGAGATTTGATCTGAGCATAAGCGTAAGTAGATCGAAGTTACAAACATAGAAGAAGGAGGAGTCAAGAACACCAGTGATCACCAGTCCTAATGGGAGTTCTGTAAGCAAATACAGCAATTATCGGCAGAAAAAACAATACATTTAAAATATTTAGTTGCTCAGTGGTTGGCAAAACCAGTTTTGACATAAAATGTCACTAGATTTCTCAAATTGCTCCAATAAATTAGAACAAACTTTAGCTACAATCTATTGGCTAATAAATTGGGAAATAACATGCCTTTAGCAAACAACATAAGATTAATATCTTGACAAAAGTTCATTGGGCTTTGGTCTCTGCTGTAGAAAAAAGCTCAAAGAGATATACCTGATTTGTTTGTTTGTACTTTTAGCGACGCTTCCCCCCGCTCCCCGCACTGCGAGTGGACTATTTCTTTATAGTTTTCTACAATCAGCGCGGTCACATGATTTTCTGCTGGACAAGTAAGATGGATATGAATGGGAGGGTCGGACCTAAGCCCCCCTTATATAGCGCAAATTAAAGAATAAACCATGTATTTAATTTATCCCCGGTAATCTTGTTTATTACATTTTTATTGTTGGTGTATAAACGATTCATCTTTATTCGTCTTCCATTTGGTTCAACCTGTTATTTAAACCCGCAGGTGGGTAATTATGTTAGTGCATTGCTATGAATAAACTTGTATTATTTATTAGGTGCCTATTAAATGTTTTTTCTTGTTTTATTGCCCTCCGCAGGAAAAATTTCACTGCTGTATTTTGCCGCATGATAGAAAAAGTTACAATCACAAATTTTGTGTGCATGATTATTATTTTTTTCAATATTAGAAAACTAGGTGACGGAATCGCACCATTTGGTGCGCAACGGATCATGCAAGTCGTTCAATATGGTTAGTTTACAAAATTTTTTATTTACCACTAATTAAAAAAATCAGGATGTAATTTTGTTTTTGGCAACATATTAGACACCTCTAATGGTTGTTATTCGGAATATCAAGGTTATAAATGGACTTACGTTTGTTTTGTATAATAACAAAGTTATATATATAGTATAATCGAATTTATTAATGAAAGTTATGATTTCAAGGACTTCTAATAATGATTTTGTGCACGTTAATAATAACAATTATATTATTTGCGATGATGTAAATTTGTTTTTCAAAAGTGCAATATTTTATTTCAACACTGGTCAACCTTTGACCTCGAATGGTACACCACACGAAACGAGGGTTCCCTAAGGGAGGTTTTGGGGACGCTGATTCCGAATCTGAGGTCAGTTAAGGTCCATCACATTAGGTTCAAGGATATTTAAAGATCAAACTAAGAAAAACGAAAGGAAAAATTCGAAAAAATGTATATATAAGTCTTTAGGGTCGCCGAGTCTAAATGCGGGAAACACTGTATATAAGGTCATTACGAGGTCGCTGAAAGATCCATATCAGTTAAACATCTCAAATGACATTACCAAAAGAAATCTGAGAAAATTGATCTATAAGTTTTCAGTTTGCTTACTTCAAATCTGAAAACGGTCAATATCTATGCCTCAATTTCAAGGTCATTTAAAAGTGAAACTACAAAAAAAAAACGGAAAAATTTAAAAAAAATTTTATTTGGTTTTAAATGTCATAAGTAAAAATAGACTTACCTTTAGCTTAGTTATCTACAGGGATTCAAGGGAATCTCAAGGTCATACTAAGGTGAAATATATAAATGTCTTGAAAAATCGAAAAGATGGCTTATGGTTTTTCGGTTTGCCAACTCTAATCTAAAGATGGTCGATCTCTGAGTTTTAGGGGACATACAAGATAAAACTGTAAAGCTCAAGAGAAAAAATTTTGTAAAAAATGTTCAAGGTTTTTGGGGTCTTCAGCCCTGAATCGTGCTGTTCAAGGTCTTGACGCTACTACAAGGTCATTGTAAGATCCTTTAAATTATTTTTTTGTGAGTTTCAAACTGCTAAACTTTAGCCTTCCCCACTGGGCTTCTTTCTACACTTTTTTGCGTGTACATGTCACCTGACTATAACTATTTGCACATTGGACCTATTATCTATTCGCTCTTTTTATATCAATGTTTCTTATTTGTTTCTGTTTCTGACTTTTCTTCCAAAGTAAAACTAACAAGACAAGAAAATTTTCAAGATTTTTTAAGGTCATTTATGTAATTTGCCTCGTGCTTTTAAATGCCACTGGTTGACCTTGAAGGCTAAGCCCCAAGCCTGAATGCGACTTTCACTTCTCGTCATTGCAAAAAAGTTACCGTCTTTCTTAGTTCAGTTTCAGGCAGGATTTAAACCAAGTCATGAAGGTCCAATGAGCTACATATAACTAATTTCCACGAAGGTTTGTACTATCATCAATGACGTCATACCACTTGGGAAAAAGTTTGTCATGCTTTAGTCACTTATCATTATTACTGAATACATTTTTTAATTAAAGTTGAGCAATGGATACTGCATTGCGTTAAAATGCGATTCTTTGAACTGCATTCAAATAGTTTTCTAATAAAAATTTGTTCATCACACTGAGTCGATTTTTTATTAAAATTTTAATTTTCTAGGTAAAAGCTAAAGCTTCATCCATTCGAACAGGACAAGAGTTCTCGGCGGTTCAAATTCTCTTCTCTCAACCTAAAAATATAGGCTTAACGATTATTCTTGTCTTAATTTGTTTTTTTTTTTTTGTGTTCTCATGATGAAAGACCATCAAACTGATTTTTAAATTCCGTTTCAATCAGCATGTCAGACAAATGATATCCAGATACAACATTTTAACTGAATTTAATTTTTAAAATAACAAATGTTAATTAAAGCCTTTACTAAAATAGAAAAATACGATATAACACGCGTTTACAGGATGTTTGCAAAAACTCACCATTCAGACTTAAAAAAAGACGATCTACAAATTGGTTTATTTTTTTTTATATGTTTCTTGCCGTGCTATCTTCTCTACTATAATAACCAGCGTTTTCAAAGAGAAATAGTCATAATTTACGGGCTTCATTATGCACCAGCGCTAAACCACAAGAATAAACAAATCCTGCCTCTATTGCAGTAGTAATAACAGGTTAATTACTGCATCTCCTCTCCTGTTTCAACTAGTCAATAAGGACACAAAATCATGGCTGTGCAACCCAGATACAACTCTGAGACATTTACTGTAAAATAGCTAAGCCAAATCTGGCCCTTACTTTTTGACCAAAACAATTTTTTGACAAGTTTGAAAAATGACATAATTTTATAACCCATATTTTAGGATATTATTATTACGCTTTAAAAATCAGCTGCAAGACAGCGGCCATTTTGATACCCCAAAAACGATAACCTTTTTGGCATTAATTCAATTTATTTCGGGAAGTCTGTTTTCTCGTGCCTTTTTTAATTTGTTAAAAAGAAGGAAATTGATGACGAAAATACAAAACACTGTGTGGAAGCAGAGTATACATCCTAACCCAGAAGCGAAAATTTATAGATGAGTTTTTTTTTTTGATTTTAAAAAATTCATTTCTTACATTTATTTTCAGTATCTGCTTGGATCGCTTGGAGTAGCGTCAGAAGGCGTCGTGGAAGGTCAACAAAAGGCAAAGGACTCGAACTGAGGCAACAAAAACATTACTTGAATTTTTAAAATTTTTCTCAGTACTATTGGTTTAACCCTAAATTATACAAACAAGAGCATAAAGTTCAATTCTTCAGATTTGACTAATAAAATCAAAAAACTATAGACCAATTCTTGAGTTGCAAAAATTTTATTTAACCTCAATGCTGATATAGATGGTATAAAGTGGCTCTGGGAACGGTATAAAGAGGAATAAAAATAAACCCAAATTTGGATCAGGGACATCGGAAACCTATATAAATTTTTTAAAAATCCTTTCTCCAGTTTTCAGTTTATTAGCGGCCAGGCCACAGTGTGTTGAGCGGACGCCGGCGAGCCTACGGTTGGAATCAGCGACCCCCAAGCCCTTGGAAACCGCAGCTGGTTTCGTGTACGTTAATACCATTTGAGGTCAAATTAAATGATATATTTTTCGTATTATATTTATTACTGGCTGATTTTTAAAGAGTCATTTCAAATGATCAGAAAACCTCTAAATGGCTTATTGAGAAAACTAACTATTCCAACAAATTTAAATTTTGTGCATCAGTTCCATTAAAATATCATTGTGCTTGAATTTGCTCTTGTATACGACTAGCATTTGGCTTTTTTCAGAATAAGTTTTATTTGTAATTCCGACAATAAGGTTACAAACACTGTTTAAATTGTGGTATTATTACTTTAGCACTAATTGTGGTAACACATTACTTCTGCCCTAGTGCGATTAGCAGATATTATGCTATGACTTTTTCAAAAATCGTTTATTTAAACATCGTTTAGCAATTATACTCTCCGTGAAATTACTGTAACTACGGATATGCCAAAGAGATAAGCGTAATGATCAGAGTTGCTCACATTTCCTATATTTACGACACTGAACAAGCTATTTGCACGGGGTGTCATTTTGACAATGGCTCACACGAACCCGAGGTAACTGTTGTTCCCAATTAAGTTTTAGTGTGTAAAATTAGGATAGCGAACTAAAGAAAAATTTCTTCACTACAAAAAAAAACCTGATGGTTGTAGATAAAATACTGTACTAACTCGGTAAGTATTTGAGTTTGAAACATAGCTTTGTTCAAAGCTGCTTGCTGGCTCGTTTTCAAACTTCGCTGCGTGCGCTAAAATCTGCCACCACTGTTTTGAGTAAACATAGCCTTCCTCTGACAGACAGGCCGACTTCCCAGGTCCACGACGGAAAATCATTTCCATTTGAGGATCTTGGGCTACGCCTATTTTAGAGTATTGCTGCATGCGTGTCATCTGCATCAAATGTCACCACCATCGCATCTTACCTGTCAAATGTCAAGCTTTACTAGCGCCATCTGAATCTCTGATGTCACTATTTAGGAAACGTAGATTAGCTATATATATTAAGGTACTGAGCATTAGTCATCTGTTGAATTAATTAAAATAGTAAAAAAAAGTTCATGCAGAGTTCAGACCCGGTATTGGTATGAAAGTGGCAATGTATTCAAAGCGCTCAATAATTCCTTTGAAGGTATATTAAAAATAAATGTTAAATAGTTGTAAACACTGTAAAATAATGCACAAAAGGACCAACAGGATTCAAGTCGTCCTATTGTTTAAGTCAATCCATAAAGCTATAGGGAATATTACTTATTGTTTGTTGTGAAATAGATCATGTAATTAAAGATAATTTTGATTAAATAAAAAAAATAGCGTTTGAAGGTGTTGTCGTTTAAATTCGGTGGAACCCCGATGATGATGATAATGACAGGGCCTTAAAATATAACAAAACATTATTAAATATATTATCAAATAAATTGTTCAAACTAATAAAATCAGTTCTCAATAAAAGCTACTGTTTTGTAGCGGGGATTTTCCTTCCATGACTCTGGAAATCCTTAGCAGGACGTTTGAAACCTAGACTATAGTGGGAAAACAATCATGCCATTTTGGGCTGCTAAAGGAGTATCATGGTTCCTAAGCGTGGGGTGCTGGGCCGTATTATATTTATCTCGCAATTTTTGGTTATTTAAATTTAATATTAGCATAAAGCCTTTTTGGCAACACTATGTATAACTTTTTGTTTATCAGCAGATTCATCATTTCTTTTTTCATTAATTCGGGATGTTAAAACCTACATTTTGATGTTTAATTTATTATGCCACTGGCTACTTTGGCAACACCATAATAATACTTAACTTTTTTATTTAATATTCGATTGAAATAATTTATTTTTTTATTAATTTAGTGTATTAAAACCACATACATATTTGATGTTTAATTTAATCAGCTATCTTAAAGCCTTTTGCTTTCCACTATATATAACTTTTTACTATCACAGCAGTTGAATGTTGTTTTTTATTAAATTCAAGGTGTAAAAACCTTCCTGTTGATGTTTAGTTAATACTGGCTTTAAAAACATACGGAAACACTGTATAACTTTTTTATTTGGAACAGATTTAAATGATTCTTTGTTCAACTCAAATATTAAAAAACTGTAATTCCAATTTAATATTATTAACAAGCCCTTTTTGGCATCTCTTCTACAGTATAATATTTTTTATTATCATACGATTGAAATAATTCGTTTTTAAATAAAACAATTTTTCTTTTTATCAATTTTACAGTTTCAGACAAATTAAACAAAGCACATATTAAAAAAAATTATACAATTTAACAACTTAACTTATACAGCGTTTTAACTAAGATTAAAGTACAAACTATAGATTTAAAAATCCTTTTACGCTAAATCATTAGTATTAGAACCCAGGCCCAAAAGGAAGTATACGTTTACAATAAATATTTAGACAAAGTGTTAAGTATTAATTTTAACATTGTATATATGCAGTTACAGGTAGAATATTTCACTAATTATTTAGGCTCAATCATTTAGTAAGTTTATTACATTAATACGACTTAACATCAGCGATTAAAGGTATGGCTCAAAAGGGCTTTGTTTAACTGTATATTTTGGAAAATAAATAAACAAGATGCAATCATACAAAATTTTATCTCTCTACCATAAATGCGCTTTCAACTCACATAATATTGCAGTATTAATTTCCTCAATAAATGCAATGCCAGAAATTAAATTTTATTCGCTTATTTCAAAATAACAACACTGTTTCCAAATAACAGTATTTTAAATAACAGCACTGTATTTTCAAATAACAGCCCTGTATTTCCAAATAACAGCACTGTTTTTTAAATATGCTTTTCTTCTTTCAAATAACAGCCCTGTTTTTTCAAATAACAGCCCTGTTTTTTTCAAATAACAGCACTGTTTTCCAAATAACAACCCTGTTTTCCAAATAAAAGCCCCGTATTTTCAAATAACAGCCCTAATTTTCCAAATAACACCGCCCTGTTTTTTCAAACCAATAACTCATATTTGTAAATAACAGCCCTGTATTTTTAAATAACAGCACTGTTTTTAAATAATAGCACTGTTTTTAAATAACAGCCCTGTTTTTTCAAATAACAGCCCTGTTTTCCAAATAACAGCCCCAATACCTAATCTAACAGCCCTGTTTTCAAATAACAGCCCTGTATTTTTAAATAGCAGCCCTGTATTTTTAAATAATAGCACTGATAATAACAGCACTGTTTTTAAATAACAGCCCTGTATTTTAAATAACAGCCCTGTTTTTCCAAATAACATCCCTGTTTTCCAAATAACAACACTGTTTTGCCAAATAACAGCACTGTTTTTCAAATAACAGCATTTCCACATGTATTTTTAAAGTAGTACCATTTACATAATATTGCACAATATTACGCAAATGTTTCGTATGACGTCAGGGCTTCTGGCAACTGTCTTGTGATTGGTTAGTTGAAGTGGATTATAATTTATTCATATCAGATACGCTTTAGATATGTAAATGAGGCTTATCAATGTCCGGTGACCTTGAGGTGGGTAACCTTTTATCTCGGCGGACAGCGGACAGCGGACAGCGGACAGCGGACATCTGTTCTTTGACGTCATCTTGGTTGGATTGTGGTTTTTGTGCTCTCTCTCTCTCTAAGGTGTTATCTTGTCTTCCTTCTCCTTCTCTGCTTGCGTCACTAGCGACCCAGACTCGTCTGGGTCGCTAGCTTCAATCGAATATTAAATAAAAAAGTTATACATAGTGTTGCCAAAAGGGCTTTATGGTAATATTAAATTTAAACATCAAATATGTAGGTTTGAATGTCCTGAATTGGAATAAAAAAGAATTATTTAAATCTGTTGATAAATAAAAAAGTTATACATAGTGTTGCCAAAAAGGCTTTATGCTAATATTAAATTTAAACAACCAAAAATTACGAGATAATATAATAAGGTCCTACACCCCACGCTTAGGAACCATGTGACACTCCTTTAATGTTCAAAACAATACTGATTGGTCTCCCCACTATAGTCAGGTTTTAAACGTCCTTATTAATGATTTTAAGTCGTGGAGCGGTGGTAATCCCTGCTTACAAAACAGGTAGCTTTTAGCTGAGAACCGACTTTATACAGTTTGAAAATACCTATTTGATATCTATATGTTAATAATAAGTTTTGGTTATATTTAGGGTTCTGTCATTATCATCATCATCGGGGTTCCACCGAATTTAAACTATAACATCCAAGCGCTATTTTTTTATTTAATTCTAAAATTATCTTATATATACATCTATTCAACAACAATAAGTAATATTCCCCATAGCTCAGTGAGCTGGACTTTGATAATAGGACGACTCGAATCTGTTGGTCCTTTTATTATTATTTTTATTATGTTTACAACTATTTAACATTTATTTTTAATAATTTGGCCGAATGGGTTGGCGCTGGAACGAGATGTTCCCACGGGCCTTATACCTGGTTCCAATCCTGCATGAACTTTTAATTTTTAATTTATTCAACAGATGACTAATCCAGTACGTTTTATATATATATATATATATATATATATATATATATATATATATATATATATATATATATATATATATATATATATATATATATATATATATATAGCTAACCTACATTTCCTAAATAGTGACGTCAGAGATCCAAGATCCATTTTAATTTATTCAACAGATGACTAATGCTCAGTACGTTAATATATATATATATATATATATATATATATATATATATATATATATATATACTAACCTACATTTCCTAAATAATGACGTCATGGACCGGAAGTCGGCCTGTCTGTCAGAGGTGGCGCATATCTACTATTCTTTTTTGATCTATAAAGAGGTGACCAGTAGAGTCCCATTACAATTACCAATTACTCTTCTAAATAGTATTAAATTACGATTACCAATTACTAACATGTTTGTTAAAAGTAATTCAATTATAAATTAAAACTAAAAGCAATTGTCACATATATTAAACACGATACACTAAACAAAAAAAATATTTATACTAATATGCATCATACGCGCACGCCACACTATTAAAACTGCTTTCGCGGCAAGTTCAACATTAAATGACTCTAAAATAAAAATATTTTTTACCCTACTCCAAACATCAACAGACTTTTCCACAAAAAAAAATAAAAACGGTGGCGGTAAGCATCAATCGAAAATACTAAATCGGCGGGGAGGTGGCGTTCGCCGGATTTAAATTCCGCCGTGTTTCAAAATGCTCTTTCTGGCTAGCCAAAATTTGGGCGTTTTTCATAAAAAAGGTATTGAGTTTTTCGTAGTAATTAATTATTTATTAGGTAATTGGTTAATTTCTATGTAAATCAATTGCTTTATAAGTAATCGTTAATTTCAAGTAATTTAATTACTTATTCGTGAAAATTAATTACCAATTGCGTTACAATCCTATTGATTGATTATCCTACAATTGGGTTTATCCATATATTTAAACAAAGTAAAATAACATAAATTCGTAGGGAATTGGTCAATTTTATAATCTCACAAGTCCGTATAAAAATAGCTACCGAATATTTCGGTATGAAAACATGGGTAAAATGGAGAAGTTTAAAGGGACTGCAAAACACTCGTACGTCATATCGCATATAAATTCCGATTGTTTGTATCGATTTTGTCATTTCAGTTGGCTGCGGTAAATCTCGATTATCTGTATTTTGTTTCATTTTACTTGGCTAAATAAAGTGTTTTTCATTCATTACGGCTAAAAGGTTTGTCAAAAACTTCCAAATTAATTTACCCTCGTAAATATGTTTATGGTGATGGATTACATTAAAAATGGCGAACGTTTTTAATTCAGCAGAAATCAAATGTGCAAAGAGGCATTGTAAATTTATTTTATGTGTTAAAAAGATAAAACATCCTTTACAAACTTGATGTTTAAACCAAATTGAAAAAATATATTTATATAGGTATTTATGGATTTTTAATTATAACTTTTTTCTAACCTACATTAAAGTGATATTCCAACAGAAAAATTTACTTTTTGATTTTGGTATACTCCTGCTGCGGTAAACCATCGTTTCTTACGCTTATAATATTTCCGACACAATACAAAAATTTCGTTAGGTGTACTCACAGTGCAAAGTTGCCAATACACCACTTATTCTGTGATTCGTACATATTACTCATTCAAACAGCGTGAATGTTTCTTGATATTAGCAGCAACTTAATTTTTTCGACTGTAGCCACGTAAATAATGCCGTAATAAAATTAAACCTCCAAAGGTGATAATAAAAAACAAAATAAGCTTTACTTTAATATTTATGTGACGTCACACAAGGACCTTAAATTGTTTTGGCCCAATTTGGCGGAATTTTAAAAAAGGGGAGTTTTGCTTAAAATATGTTTTTTAACTTTTTTGATGATGCTATGGATTTACCACATTTTTGGGTTTTTCCAAAACGTGAATATACCCAATTACCTTTCCGGAGAGTAATTGAATTAGGCAATCCAATTACTGAAAGTAATTGAAACGATTTTCAATTATTTTACTTCAATAACAGCTCTGCTCTGGCATCAATTTCGCTTCGATTGAAAGGAAAAGAAAAAAATAGTAGTCACGCGTTCGCATTATCTGTTAAATTTTAAATCCTTTCCAAAAAATTTGTTTTTTTTTCTAAAAAAAAAAAAAGTTATTAAAAAATAGTTTTTTTAAAGCCATTTTTAATCCTTCTTGAAAATTTAGATGTAAAGAAAATTTTGATTTTTTGTCCCGTTTTGGTTGTGCATCACTGTTGTAAAAAATACTCAGCCAACATAAATCAATTTTCTTTATTTGACAATGCTTTATTAGGCACTTTTTCTTTAAATAACGCCATATTTATATGTTTTTTTTTACAAAATCCAAATTAGGCTATTAAAATTTGGTCACATGTGATGCAAAGTTTATTTGTTTTTTACCCTGTATAAAGTACTTTAAAAAATATCTATTTTTAAAAAAGTAGTTTATGTCTAAAAATAATACACTTTAATATTAAGAAAATAGTTTCAATATCATTAATAAAAATGAATGCGTCAGTATCATCTATTTAAACTACCTTTTTAAAAATAGATATCATATTATTATTAATTGCGGTGGTGTCATTTTGACAATGGCTGACACCGATCGAGGTAACTGGTAGTTTAATCAATTGCTAATGTAAAAATGAGGTAAACGTCGAAGAAAAATTATTATCACAAAAAAACCTGACGGTTGTAGATAAAATAGTATACATAACTCAAGTGGTAAACGTTTTTAGCGCACTTACGTATAAACATTATTAAATTTTAATTTACTTTGCAGTAACATTACAATATAACGAATATTTACCAATAAATTTAGTTTCTTTGCGTAGTTAAAATTATACAAATTAAATAGAGCACAAACATCTCTAGTGCCGTCAGTATTTATACTGGCGACCCGCACGAAGAACACACCTCTTTTTTGAGACGTAGCGATCAAGGAAAAGTGGGGGAGTCTTTTCACATTTTTTGTGTTATAAAGCCGGCAACTTCAAGCATTGTCTCCAGTCTGCCTGCACTGTCAATATGCAATAAAATGTTTTTATTCTTATGCTACCAAAAAAATGTGACCTCATAAATCAAACTGTATATGCTGGGGAACTAATGTGAGGTTATCTTAATTTTACTCTGACAATTGCATTGCAACTGATTTTGGTTCATCTTAGCGACTTTCGTCAATGAGCGAAAAGTGACCATGATTAAATTCGTTATACCAGAATCTCGCAGTGGCAAAGGATGGGGCTTAATTGCTAAAAGTAAAAGTAAGTTGATCGATTCACTTCTGTCTTGACAATCAGGTCGAAAATCGTAATAAATCACGAAAATTTTCACTAGTTAATTTCATTTTTTCCTAAGACACAATTTTCTAGTGTTCTAGACAACAACAAATCACGCACGTTCTGGAGAAAATTCCATATTTTTCCTGAGACACAATTTTCAAGTGCTGTAAACATCGCAAACAAAACGTTCTGGAGGAGGTTATGGTAAAAATGTCAAACCCTATTAGAAAAATATTAGATGGCATCTAATAACATAATATAAGTACTAGGGTTTTTAATTTTCGGCTTCGGGATCCCGTTTTGAAATATCGAGATACGGGGATCAACCCTTATAATATTTTTATTAAAAAATCTGACATTAGCAATAGCAAATAAAAATGCAGACAAACGGAAAAAATATTGAAAAACACCAAAATAAAACACATTTTTATTCATTCACATAGGATATGTAAGTAAAAAATCTAGCTATCAAAATCAAAAACAAAACTCTCTTTACGTTTTACTTGGTAAAAATAAAATATCTTCTTAAAAAAAACAGTGTATCCAAAGTGAAGTCACTTAAGCGCATTCTACGTTTGGTCGCAAATGTAACCGCCGAAGAAAAGGTTTTTTAGCTTCGCCACTTGTAGATGGTACTGTCGATAGATATAGTTTGTCCAAGCTAAATTTTAAGTTCCAAGGAATATCCCTACATATTAGTAAATTTTGTTTTTCGATTTAAGTTCTGATATAAAATTTTATTAACCGTACTGAGGGAAGGGAGTTTCAAAATTTTAATATCTTAAAAAAATTGTTGAATTAAATATGGTTAAATAACTAAATTAAGTATTTTTTTCTTGCTGTTCATATATTTGCATAAATTGTGAAAGCTTGATGTTTGGCCATAATATTTTATTAAAAGTTATCATTTTCGCCTATCTGTGCAGATTTATAGTTATTTATTAAG
>JAHBCN010011511.1:0-28798 GCA_019359885.1 Listronotus oregonensis
GGTTTTTTCGGAATATCAACGGTTAAAAAAAAGGTAATAAAAAATTCTTTTTTTTAAAATTATAGAAAAATTTATCCTTTTTTAAATATAAAAAAAATAATATACCTTTAAAATTTTTTTTTTTTTAAACTCAAAAATTTTCCCTTTCGTTAACCCATTAGGGCAAAAAAGTAAAAATTAAAAAAATAATTTTGGGAAAAATTAGCTTTTATAAAACCTAAGTTTGTAAAATCGGTCAAAAGCGGGAGTTCGGTTTGTTTAAAGCAATTGAACTTCCCCCTTTTTTTTTTTGATGTAAACAAAACGTTTTAAAAAAAAAAAAGGGGGGAAAGGGAGTAAATATGAAAATGTTTGATAAAATACTTTCATTGACAAAATTTAAAAATCCCTTTTTCTACTTGGTGTTGGTTGCGCCCTCTAGGGACTTTTGACAAACTCGAAAAAAATTTCTTTTTTTTTTTCTAAATCATACCCCAAATATTTTTGGATAGGCCGCTCGCTACCCTTAACTGATCACCCTGTACAGATTGATTTTCAGCTTTGTGCCTTCTTTTCGGACTTTTGAAAATACTTATAAGATGTAATTTTCATTTCAAATTCTTAAAGTTTTTAAAATATTTTAAATTTTTTAATTTTAGAATGCCCAATTGTAAAAACATTTTTTATTTTCTTTATTATTTGGGCACGACTTTTTTTCATGGGTAATCTCAAAAAATTTTAATTTTTGTTCAATAGGGGTCATTCCTCAAAAAACATTACTTAAAAAAATCAAAAAAAAAATGTTTTGAAAATTTTGAACCTACTTTTTCCCAACCCAATCAAACTTTTATTTACAATCATTCCATGGCAACGACAAAAAATTCCGGAAATATTCATCCCTAGCATTGGCGAAATTCACTAAATTTCCCTGTCACATTGGAAACGTCAAAATATTCAAAATAATGACGCAGGAATTACAGTGCCTTTTTTAGAGAATTATTACCCATTTTTTAAAAGCATATTAATGTGAATATTTTTTGCTTATAAAAAAAAAAATTTAAAAAATTTGATTTGTCAAATTTTTAAAAAAATTATTTATTACATTAATACAAAATAAGAATTAATAACAAATGTTTGTAACTAAATTTAAGTGATTTTCAAATTCTAACAAAAAGTTTTCCCTCGTTTTAATGGAGAATAAATAGAACTTAAAACTTGCTCGGAATATTGTAAATGTCTTGTTTTAAAAATATAAAATATTTAGACCAAGTTTATTTAATTTAAATTTGATTTTTTTTAAAATTTACTTGAAGATTTTACTAGATATTCTTGGATTCTTGTAAACGTTTTTCATCCGTGGTTTCTTCGTAGTTAAGATCTTCAATGCATTTTGATAAATGGGAAGCTGACGATGGTATTTTTTAATGTCTGAATTTTTCTTTGCACAAACTACACAATCCGTATTTTTTAAGTCTAAAGCCATTACTACGTTCTTTTTACATTTCATGGCCGCCTAGACGTTTTTTAAAGCATCAGCGAAACAAGACATAGGGCTTACTTCAGACTAATAATCAAAAGTAACTGATGTTCCACTAATATTAGTAGATTAAAGTTAATAAAAGATGGAAATATAAGATGCCTTTAAATTATTTATAAAGATTCTATGCAACTAAATTTTGAAATTTGCATTTATTTTTTCTAAGAAAAAAGCTTCATTTTGTTAAGCATAAAATCTTAGTATATTTAAAAATCATTTATCAAAAGTAAATGATGTTCCACTAATATTATAGATTAAAAGTTGATAAAAGATGGAAATATAAGATTCTTTAAGTTATATATAAAGGTTATATGTAATAAAGTTAGGGAATTGCATTTTTAAATTTTCTAAGAAAAAAAGCTTCATTTTGTTAAGCATAAAATCTTGAAATAGAATTTATATTTTTATTCGAAATTTATACTGGGTTCTTTTCTTACCGAATATCCCACGAGCTTAAATTACTTCCAAATTTTTCTTCGGTCACGGAAAAATTTTAAGAAAATTACCCCCGTCGCTTCGCGACTCGGGTAATTTCAAAATATTCGTGACCTTTTTTTCGGTAATAGTGTATGCACTAGGGATATTATAAGTAAAAAATTTTAAATTTAAAAATGCTTCCCCATCATTCACCCATGATATAATAATCTTGGGATGGACGATTTAATTCGAGTCCGCATATATACGTTTTTTTTCTTTTGTAAGTAAACTGGTAAAGAAATTATTAACACCATCTAACACCATAATTTAAGTACCGAGCTTAACAGTACTAACAATTTTACAATGTTTCATCGCTTCTGTTATCGATTTTGCCATTTTGAAGGGTTTAAGTGTTGATTTCGTTTTTGTGTATATGTTTACTAATTTGTACATTATTTTTTCTAATTTCTAATAACGTATAAAGAATTAGTCGGTGGGAAAAACTTTAACTAATTGAAAATATAAGTTTGGTTTTTATATATATATATATATATATATATATATATATATATATATATATATATATATATATATATATATTTATATATTATATCATGATTTAAATCAAAGTAAGATAAAAAAACAAACAGGTATTTACAAGTATTTAATGAAATTTAAACAAATTACCTTATTAATCTACATTCTTTCTAAAATAAATACAGATAGAAATTGCATTTTTATTATAATATTTAAATAGAAACACCAATTTTCCAGCTTTTTTAACTCCCAGTTTGTTTTTAAAGTCAAATCCCCAAGTCTAAAAGTACTAAAAGCTGAGGTTGAAATTGCACAAAGAAATTGTTTTAATAACGGCACTTGTATCTATATATCTATATATATATATATATATATATATATATATATATATATATATATATATATATATATATATATATATATATATATATATATATATATATATATATATATATATATATATATATATATATATATATATATATATATATAATATTTTTAATTTTTTTGTAGGTTTTTCTTGGCTTTGGTCTTTTATTTAAACAAAAAACTCTATTTTGTTTAATTATATTTATTTTATACATGACTTTTCGGCCATTTTTTGCCTTTTCAAATTCTAAATATAAAGTCTTTTCGTACAAATCGTTAACATAGTAAAAACCTTACCTAGAACATAGATAACAAGTAAATAACAATTTTAAACAAATATACTTTTTTACTTTTTTCACCAACAGACATTTAATTTACTGTGCGTTTTACAGCAACGAGATGTATACTTTACTAAGGTTACTAACATCTTTTTTGTCGTTGATGGCATTCTTTTTTTTGTATCTCTATCATTTAAAAGTTCCCTCTTTTTTTTTTTTCGGTTGATAGGATTTTTTGTTGCATTATAATTAAATTTATTTTTTTTTAAAGTATTTTCATGATTGGTCAAAGCAGTTACGTTTTTTATCATATTTGTGACTTTTAGCCTATTCTCTAGGTATTGGCTTGTTTGACCTATATACACACCATTGCAGTTGTTACAAGGAATTTGATAAATTACATTTTTTTTTTTTTTTGGGGGTTTTTGTTTTTAGCTTACGGGGAAATTTTTTGATAGAAGATTATACCCTTTTTATGGCATATTGTTATATTGTTTTTTTTTAAGGTGAAATTGTTGGGATAATCCATTTAAAAAGGGTAGAGACATATATTTAGTGTTTTTTTCTGTTTTTGTTTTTTTTGTTTTCTGTTCCATTATAAAATTTATGGATTCTGTTTTTAAATATTTTGTTTATTAATTGTTTTGGGTAATTTTTTTTTTAATAGGGCATTTTAGCTTTCTTAATTTCTTTTTTTCTAAATTGCGGATCTGACAATTCTATGGAGCGGTCTGTAAGCCTATTATTACTGATTTTTTTTTGAGAAATTGGGTGACTTGACTCGAAATTTAGATATCAAAGAAGACCAATTTTTTTTCGTGTACCATTCTGTTTTTCAACCCATCGATGGTGAAGTGTGACATCTGGAAGTTGATTTTATTATTTTGCTCTATATCCTGGTAAATTGAAGGTTCTGATGGTATTTATTGAATTTTCCAAGATATAGTTTATTTTATCCGATGGGACAGCGGTTATGCAGTCATCAACGTATCTGAAAAAGAACAGCACACTGGTAATCCTTGAAATGATAGAGATACAAAAAAACAAGAATGCCATCAACGACAAAAAAGATGTTAGTAACCTTAGTAAAGTATACATCTCGTTGCTGTAAAGCTCACAGTAAATTAAATGTCTGTTGGTGAAAATGTAAAAGTATATTTGTTTAAAATTGTTATTTACTTTGTTATCTATGTTCTAAAGGGGAAGTTAGTTTTTACTATTTAACGAAATTTTTACGAAAAGCATCTCTTTTATATTTTAGAATTTGAAAAAAAGGGCCCAAAAAAAAGGCCGAAACTCATGTATAAAATAAATATAATTAAACACAAATAGAGTTTTTGTTTAAATAAAGAAAACCAGAAAAATCAAAAAAATTAAATATTATAAAATTTAAAGGGCAAAGAAACTACAACACAAAGTTTTTTTAATAATATATATATATATATATATATATATATATATATATATATATATATATATATTATTTTATAATTTTTTTTTAGGTAATTTTTTTTTCAGAAGTCGATCAAAAAAAGAGTGTTAAAACGCTTTATCTCAAATTATCTATTTTGCGACTTTTTTGTTTTCCCACCGACTTTATATGGGTTTGTTCAAGACTGATTTTACATTTAAATGTATTAATTAATTTTTTAAAATCATGGAACTGGGGGTTTTAAACCTTTAGTGCTCCATTCCAGCAACGCATCTTTTTTGCTGCACACATAAGAAAGAGAGGGTCTGAGAGGGATGGAGCTTGGACGTACCCAACCTAACCTAACTTTAGTGGCAAAAAAACCTCTAAAACGATTTTTGGTAAAGTTGGATTATAAACAGGGCGTCCAAAAAATGTAGGAAATATCTCGGTTATGAAAAAAAAAATACGTGAAGAAAATACTACAAATTTACGCTTTCGTGCCCATAATTTTTTTCGAAAAATTGATAGTTTTCGAGATAACGGGACCCAAATATCCCCTCATTTCATTTGCCGCTCTACCTTTAGAATGCCGGTATCTTCATGGATTCACTTAAAGGCAGGCGGACGAATTGTTTCATTACTCGGGCAAAAAAAGTAGTCAAAGTTTTTTTTTCATTTTAAGAGTATCTCATTAATTAATTAATCGATATTTTTTTAAAAATTGGTTTGTTATTAACATTTCTGTTTTAGAATGAGACTTAAGCAAGTGTTCGATGATCCTAGAAAATTTTCTTCACCATCTTTTTTGCGTTTTAATAAAAAAATTGTTTTGCCCATCTGCATTTTTTAGCCCATTCCCGGGGTTCAAGAAAAATTTTTAGAATAAACGCCGAATCAAAAAAATCATCATCTAATTGAAATGCTTTTCAATGTAAATCATTTAAAAGCTTAGGTGTCTAATTTCTAAATGTCTTTTTTTTTTAATAAAAATCCAATCATGTTTCAAAAATCAGGAAAATTCATCACCCAGTGACCAGCGGTAAAAACTACCCATCTATGTGTTTTTTTTTTTTTTTTTTTTCAACGGGAGTTTTCAACTTTTTCCCGGACACCCTGTATATTTTTGCCTTGCTCTACCCTTCTCCCTTATTTTTAAAACAACTGTTCTCGTATGTAGTTAACTTTAAAACCACTGTTAGTTAAGGTCTAATATACAGGGTGGCCGGCCATATTTTGACCCATTTTTAAACGAGAATAACTTTGGAAAAATAAAAGGGATCAAGATGCGGTTTTGCAGATGCACTTATATTTCTTTAAAGTTTATTCTCGTCCTTACGTTTTATTGTTTTACATTCCATTAGCTCAAAAAAAAAAGGCTGTTTTTTCCCATATAGGACAACTCTTTAAAAAAATGTAACACAAGCTATGATTATCTCAAAAAACAACGTATTTATTGACCTTCGAAAAATTGACTGCACGTCGACCAACAATATTATTTAACAATTAAAATTTGCTTCATATTTACAAAAAAAAGGATCGCCAAAGGTTTAGGTTATTCACAAAATAATAGTTACAATAAGGTTACATTACTTTTTAAAAAACTACTGAAAATGTTGAAAATGCCTTCCGCCGACTTCGACGCACTTATTTAAATTCGAAAAAACTTTTTAAAAACTATTGACTAAAAATTCTTCAGGAATATTTTCTATTATGTTTCGGATATTAATTTTTAATTGCTCTAAATTTTTGGAGAAGTGGACTATAACACCTCTCTTTCACATATCCCCACAAAAAAAAATCTGGAACAGTCAAATCGGGTGAACGGGTGGCCAGGAAAAGGGCCTCCTCTTCCAATCCCTTTTTCCAAACGTTGGTCAGTGAATCTTTGGTAATGTTAGCATAATGTGGTGTACCCCCATCTTGTTGAAAATAGACGAAATTCAATAGATTTTCTTCCATGGGGAAAAAAAAATATTTCCAGCATATCAACGTAAGTCCAAGAGGTTACAGTTGGTTCATAAAAAAAAAATGGCCCATTTTTTTGCTTTGGAAACCCAGACTGTGACTTTTGGCAAAAACCTGCAGTTACTTATTTCTTTTCCATTGAGGTGAAATTTGGCTTCGTCTGACATTTAGTCTATCCAAAAAATGTATATTGTTCTACTAAATTTTGAATTATCTGGCAAAATTCCCCCCTTTGTGGAAAATCAGTTTCTTTTATTTCTTGTAACATTTAATTTTGTATGGCTTTAATTTAAGTTCTTTTTTCATGATTTCTTGTACTGTAGTTTTAGGAAAATGGACGAACTTGGTTTTTTCTTTTGACAATGTTGGATTTCCGAGTTATCTCCAGAATTGTAACGTTTTTTTTGAAATTCATTGTTTACTAATTTCTTTTGCGGGCTAAAGATCCTGTACTCCAAAAATTTTCTTACCAGATTTTAATTGAATTTTTTGTGGGTGGAGCTTTATTAAACATGTTTATAAATCTTCGCTGGGTTTTTACTGATTTGGTTTTGCAAACATAATAACACATTTCCTTTTCGCTTAACGAGAACATTTTGCGCTTCCTAATTAAAAAAACTTGTCAAAAATGACCAACAATGGCTGACAATGAGGCTTGTTGCTGTTATGGGAAAAGAGATAACTTTGTTTCCCACAGGCGACTTTCAAAAAATCCTTTTAAAATAATATTCCTATTCGACATACAGTCAATTCTTTGGAATCAATAAATGCGTTATTTTTAAGATAACCATAGCTTGTGTTACATTTTTTAAAGGGAAAGATTAAATTTTAAAAATATTGAAACATATACAGGGTGTTTCATTTTAAAAAAACAAAGTTGTCCTTTTATCGGAAAATCGGCCTTTTGTTTTTGAGCTAATGGAATGTCACATAAAAATGAAAAAAGATACGAGAATAAACTTTAAAGAAATATAAGTATATTTGCAAAACCGCATCTTGATATCTTTATTTGTTCAAAAGTTATTCGCGTTCAAAATGGGTCAAAATATGGACGGCCACCCTGTATAAGCAGTTCTTAGGCCTAAACCTGCTAACTATAATAAGTAATTTCAGCCTAGTAAATACGGCTAGTTTTTTTTTAATTAAAAAAAAACCTTTGCATGTTTTCCTAATAATATTTGTATATTTATGTACCGAAAATAACTGTAAAACTGTTGTTGTAAACGATTGTTGAAACAATAGCCATTGTTTTGGTAAGTATTGTGGGAATCGTACAGTTAATTATTGTTGTTCATGTGTTAATGATATATCGCTTAAAGTATTACTAGTTAATCGGTTTTCTATTTAAGAAATCAGCACTATCAAAGACAATTATAATTTTCACTATAAGCGCACAAAACAATGCTAAATTTTTGGTAATAGATTTGGACGTTCGCTTACAATGTGTCACAAAAGTAATGGGACACCGAGCAATATCGAAATAATGCAATTAACGTAAACTTGCCTTATACCAAAGTTGATAACAACTAAGATACAGGGTGTCAAACTTTTAATTTTGTTTTCGTTTATTCGTAATAATTTGTTAACTAAATGACATAGCGGTACAAAATTAGGGATTTGGGGGTTCTTTGAGGCGAGACATTCAAACTCATGCGGGGTCTTTTAAAGTGCGTTTCTCTCGAAGACAGTTGCTTCTAGAGACCTAAATGAGGTATACATTTTTTACGCAGAGGAATTATAGTAACTTCTTTTAATAAACAGGCTATCAAGTGTGTCCCAAATTGGTCGGGAATGTATGGGGATCTTGGGAAAACCCCGATAGATAGAAAATCGGGTTTAAAAGGGGAAAGTTTTGGACAATTATTTGTACGCTAATCCCGTTTACTCCGTGGTTTTATCTATTCGGTTTTTGAGAAATTTAAAAAAAACCTGGGAAAAATGCATTTTCGAAAATCGGGCCCTATTTTTTATAAGTGATTTTTTTTAAAACTAAAAACTTCTTTTTTTGTAGAATAAGAGAGTAGTCAATTTGTATTTTTTTACGTTTCGGGTTTTTAGAATCATCATCAACTTTATTTTTTCAAAATGGACGCCATATTGGATTTTTACGCAGTCAAATAGTGCTTTTTATTCTGATTTCAACAATTTTAACATGTTATAATTTAGGAGTTAATAACTTCATTTATTTCAAAAAAAAAAATATTTTCTCAGTTGCCCTTGATTCCGGCGAACGTCATTTTTTGTAAACAATAAAATATTAGTAATTGGCAAAATAGATAAGCTGAACAGATAATTTACAGAAATGGGTTTCGCGAACATAGCTATAACCACAGCCCTACTTCACTACTAGCCGTGAACAAGGAAATCTGGCAACTATGCCTTGAGATCTAGCGACACACGTTTAGTCATATGATTTACGTTGAATGACCTGTTTCTCTGTTGTGTTATTGTGAATAAATCAACTTTTTGAAAGAAAATATTGTTAAGATAAAGACTAAACCTGTAAAAGGTCTTACTGTGTGAAATTTGTGAGTGACCGGGACAGTTTTTTCCGCAGACATTGCGTAAAAACAAGAATATCTGCGGGTGGAAAGTGCCGGTGTTATAAAGTACTTAAAGTAAATGGCGGCAAATGAACTTGACATTTTGTGGTGGTGATTTCTAAAATAATTAAAATTGAAAGTGTGTTTTAATGATTCGTGTTTGGCTTTAATTTTGAAGGTATTTTTTTAGTTATTTTTAAAAACAGTAACAAATATTAGCATTGGAAATTACCGTAAGTACGTAGGTATACATTTTGGAATTTTGTCGTTCGTTTTGATTTTGTTATTGCGTTGCATAGGTACTTGGTGCCTGCTTATTAGATACTTTTAGTTACTGTTATTATTATTATTTTCCTCCAAGTCCTTGTTGTGTGCCTGGGTGCAAATCCAATTATAAAACTTCTCTTGATGCAGGAGAACCAGCTGTATCTGTTTTCACCTTTCCAAAGGACGAAAACGAAAAGCTCATTGGCTTAGGAATATTCCTAGACAGTCATGGTCACCCTCAAAATATTCTGTGGTTTGCGCTAAGCATTTTGTAGAAAGTGACATTATTAGAGAGGATGATTATCGCTTGCCAGATGGGTCAATGCAAAAAAGGTACCTACCAAAACTAGACTAAAGTTAAATGCAGTGCCTAGTATTTTCCAAATTTACCACATTACTTCTCAAAAACAGTCCTGTTTCCCGAAAAAGTCCTGCTGAAAGCTGGCATAAACTTGAAAACAATAATGGTCGCCTTACAAACGACACCTATTCTGCACTTTGCCATAGTACCTCTGTTTTACTAGAAATAATTGACTATTCATTTTCAAAATTTGATTTGTCGTATATTTTACCAGGTAAATTTACTTACTACTGAAAAGTTAGAAAAAATTTGGTAAATACAGACTTCTCGGAGGTTGTAATTACAATGTTAGCTTTGATGATATTTTAAATGCTGAGAAAAAAAATTAGACTCAAACATATATTTAGAAGCGCTGCTGATGGTAATTTCTCTTTAGCTGAGATTAAAAAACAGGGAGACAGCTGTATCCAGGAAAATGATCTTGATTGGACAATACCTCAAAATAATTACACTGAAAAATTTTTGTTTTTACTTGAAACTGAATACCTAAATGAATATGAAATTGACAAATCGGTACAAATTTATATAGCCGGTTATGCTGCCCACAAAATTGTAAAAAATATAATAATTGTAACATCTGTGTTTCTTTTCTTGTTGAAAGTAAGGGAAACCTAATTGACGACGAATACTTTGATTGTCTACAACGTGGCGGTTTAAAGGTTCCTACAGAAATTGTTAAAGACGTTCTGTTCCATATGTGCGCGATTTTTGAGAAAATTATTAATGACCCTGATACTGAGAGTGACTTCCTAAAAATGGAAAATCAAAAAGCTATCCTGTGTGATCTAACTAATTTAAGCACTAGACAACATGAAGGCTTTAATGATTTATGCTCGCAATGTATTTGTGGTAACGAGAACATGTTCATTATGATGTGCTCTATATTTTCAAACATTCTTTTAAATAATTATGTTAAAAAGAAATAACAAAAATGCCACAGAAAAATCGGAAAAGGCTGAGTCAAAAAACAAAAAAGGAAACTAGACACATTTAATAAATAAATAAACAAAACTAAAACTAAGTACAATTACTAACTAAATGTTAAATTACACTTGTTTCCTTTTACACAGCATCATGTTCTTATGCCTTGACCTATGCACATAAATTAATTTGTTTTAGAGTTTAAATATTATATAAATATATTTATTTTTTCAATTATTATACTGATTTAATTATTTTAATGGAAATATCAATACTATTTACGCGATCTTTGAATTGAGCCTTAAATAATTTTAAAAAATACGCGTCTCGATACCCGGATTACGCTCATCGCGCTCGAGAAACGATCTGAATCTCTTGCCGGTTGCGGCGTTGCCAAGTGGTTGTTCCGGTTGTATTGAAGTGGGTGCTATAACGTTAATAGCGCGTTACAACAAAATTTTGCATAACAAGTTAATTGAAACAAGTGAAAACAAAAACAATGAAAAGTGGTAAACTAATATTCCTACAAAAATGAAGATGAAAAAAATAACGACCAAAATTCAAAATGTTGTCCATATTTCTCTACGTATTAACGATTTTTTTTTTAAAAGTCCTACTCCTATGAATGGTTGCCCTAGGTATGGGGAATTATCTATCAACATCCCTTGAAGATGTTGGATTTTCTTTAAAATGTTGGTTAACTGCAGCATCTCGTTGTCGATTTTCTTCAAGGTACTTTTAGGTCGTGGTTTTAAAACTTCCGAATTTAAACAAATTTGTAACCAGTTTTCGAAAGTATGTTAGTTTAGGACGCTGCCTTTCAGGAATATTGTCGAAATACGTTTTTGCAGCTTTTGCTTTTTCTATTGCTTTGGAAATAACGTTGCAAAATATCAAGTCTTTTCTTCAAATAATTAACCATTTTACAAAGTTGAAAAAATTTTAATAACGTACCCGAGCTACTGCGAAAATATTTGTTTTTTGAAGTGGATGAGGTTATAAACTCCTAAACTATAACATGTTATACATTGTTGAAATAAGAATAAAAAGCACTATTTGGCTAAAAAAACCCAATTTCCCATATGAAAAAGTAAAGTTGATTATAATTCATCAACTTTCTTTTTCATATAGGCCATTACATTTTGTTGTAACACTTATTAACGTTAAATATGTTCCGACATTTCTGTAAAATATCTGTTCAGCTTATCTATTTTGTCAATTACTGATATTTTATTGATTAAAAAAAAAAAAAACCACGTCCGCCGGAATCAAGGCCAACTAAAAAAATATTTGTTTTTCTGAAATAAATGAGGTTATAAACTCTTAAATTATAACATGTTATACATTGTTGAAACCCAGAATAAAAAGCACTATTTGGCTGCGAAAAAATCCAAATGGCGTCCATATGAAAAAATAAAGTTGAAATGATTCAAAAACCCGAAACGTAGAAAAAAAAAAATTTTTTTCTCGGTCATATTCTACAAAAGTGCTTTGAAGAATTTTTTACAGATTTAAAAAATTTTTTTTTAAAAAAAAAAATATGGCCGATTTTCGAAAGTGGATGTTTCAGGTTTTTTCAAAATTTCTCAAAAACCTGAATAGAAAAAACCAGTAGTAAACGGGATTAGCTTACTATAATTGTCCAAAACTTTCCCCATTTAACCTTTTTCTATCTATCGTGGTTTCCAATCCCCATAAAATCCCCACCAATTTGGGACACACTTAAAAAGTAAGCGTAAAAAGTTTTTCTTTAAAAAAAAGTGCGGTAGGCCGAGGCCCTATAGCAACATCAAAAACAATGACAAATTTGAATATCTCGCCTTGAACCCCAAATCTTAATTTTGTACTACTATGTCTTTTAGTGAAGAAATTATTACGAAAAAAGAAAAACAAAATTAAGAATTTGACACCCTGTATCTCAGTTATTATCAACTTTGGGATAAGGCATAATATAGAATTTCATTGCACAAAAGGGAAACTGTTGTTGCTCTGTGTCCCATTCTTCTGGGACACCCCGATAAAAGAAACTGTTGCCAAAATATAACAATGGGAATAGTAATTAATATTTCTTGAAAAATAGACCAAATTCGTTGTAATAATGATAATTTAAATTTTTTTTTGCTGTATATTAAAAAAATTAATAATTATGTAAATTTTTACTTTGAATGTTTGTATGTTTTTGTATGTCTTGTCTGTTTAAAATTAAACATGAAGTTTCTAAATTTAAGAAAAAAATGTTATAAAAAGAATGAACACTTTGATAAAGGCCAGTTCAGTGGATGTAAGTAAGAAGAAATTGTACTATTGGCAAATATTTCTAGACGTTTTAATAAACGCACCGAACGATTTTTTTTGGCAACACGAAAAAGCACATTTGCTTTTAATATTTAGGCCTAAATTATTCTGCTGATTTGTAATAACTTTTTAAAATACAATTATCTTTCAGTTAATCTCGAACGATGGTGTAGGCCGGGGGAAAATTACCTTTTTCTTTAAAGTAAGGGTCCTTTGGGCTGAACCTTTGGGAGTGGTGGTGCTGGGAAAAGTGCCAAGGAGAATAGACCCCCCTATGGCATCCCTCCTTTTACGACCGATGGACATTACCCTTTTTTTTTTAGGAAAAAAGATTTTTTTTTATTGCAAACCTTTAGCTTACAGGGTGATACAATAAAATAAACCAAAAATTCTTAAAAATTTTTTTTTATTTATTACAAAATACTGTCTGTTCCCCTTAACTGATAAAATTAGGCATTTTTATATAAAAAGAAAAAACCCAAGTTTTTTTTTTAACGTGTACAGGGTTTTTATCTGTCTTGTCCTAAGGGTGCACGATTTATTAATGAACCAACAAATATCCCGTCAAAGTCGAACTAAATATAATATATTATGTCAGTTATTATTATAACCCATAGGCATTTCGTAACTTGGCAGTAACTCATTCATACAACAGCTTGTCCTCAAAAAGTCATTTTTAGATACCGGGTGAACCAAAATTATATGGCGGTTTTATTTATATTTTTTCCAGTCATACTAAAACCCTGTTGTAAAAGATTTTTTCCCCGATTTACACTATAAACATACTGGGTGATGTAAACAAATGTTTCGAAAAATGACTTATTTTTACTTAAAAAAAGTCGCAAAATTTTATCAAACATGAATGGTAATTAATCATAATATCTTACAGTAAAAATACAGATTACGGGTTTTACGGTAACCTTTAATCAATTAAAAACAAAAATAAACAGTATGGTAAACTTCAAACAGTAACAAACTTACCTAGGTACTGTTTGTAGAGCAGGGGGCTCCAAACTACGGCCCGAGGGCCACATCCGGCCCGCGGAAAAGGGCCCAAACGCATACTTGAAAACCCTTTTAGAGAACAAATAATTTTTATAGCAAATTAAATTTAGTTTACTAAAATATTCTAATTTTTTGTTGAATAATTATTAATATGGCCAAACTACATTGATATGGTCATGGGCAACTCCGCTAACTCATAACATTCTTGTAGGCCTTTTTGTTATTGTTTTTGTGATAAGTTGGATAAAGAAACACAAATTGTAATGAGTAAAGACATGTATAATATGCAGAAAATTTAACTTCAGTATATAATAACTAACAAATTATTGAAATGAATCCAACTAACATTTTATACATTTTAAATAATCACATAACTTATAACCATAATGACATATGAAATACTAATGAGATTTATGTAATTGAGATTTTCACTATGACAAAGTTTGTAGTTGTGGACTAATTTTACTTGTACCAATTATTAAAAGGGATTTAAGATGCTCATCAGTTAATTTCGATCTGTAAGCATTTTTTGTGTACTTCATTTTGGAGAAGGTTTTCTCACACAAATAAGTAGTACCAAAAACAGAAAACAGACCACGAGCAAATTTATGCAAATTATCAAATTGTGTCAGTGGAAGACTCTTATATTCCAACAAAGATGAGTTTTGATATTTGTTCTTAATTATATCACTGCATTGTAGATCAATCATTTACATTTGAAGTTCCGGGGCTAGGGTTTCAATGTCAGTATCAAAGGATTCTGAAAAATCTTAATTTGATTCGCAATGGCATCAAAGTCCGAGAAACAGATCAAAATTTATCTTCAAAGCACTCAAAGTTTCGATTGCAAAATCGATAGGAAACTCAGTCTCAGTAGTTGGCTGAATATTTCACATGTTTTAAAATGTGAAAAACATTTACTTAGTAGTTGTGATTGAAACAGTCTCAATTTCTTCCGGAATGATTTGATATTAGTGTATAAATCAGGAAGATGCTGGTTTTCTCCTTGCAATCCCAAATTCGGTTCGTTCACATGTTTTGTCAAATCAACATAGAATGCTAACTTCACAGCCATGCGTTGTTTTGTAATTCAGTAAGGGGGGCGATGCTTTTCATTCAAAAAAATTTCGATCACTGCTCGAAGTTCAAAAAGCGCTGAAGGACTTTCCCACAACTAAGCCAGCGTACGGCAGTATGATAAGGTAAGTCAGTTTCTCCAATCTCTTCAATAAATTGCCGGAATTGTCGGTGATTCAGCCCAAAAGATCTGATAAAATTAACAGTTGATATGACGGGTTTTCCCAGAACTCAGACATATCCAAACATTTTCCGCACAAAAGACTGTTGATGAATGATACAATGTAAGACTAATGGTTTTGAACCACCGTCATTTTCTACAGCTTTTGATACAAGAGCGCCCACTCCTTTATCTTTCCCACTCATGTTTTTGCCTCCATCAGTTGTAATACATTTCAAGTTTTTCCATCGAAGGTTCTTTTGATTAAGGGCCCATTTCAATTTCCCTTTAAAAATATCTGTACCAGTAGTTGTGCCATGAATACTATACATATCAAGAAGTTCTTCGTGCACTTCATAGCTTTTATCTACTCCTCGAATATAAATCAAACCTGAGCATATCTGAACATCCGTTGACTCATCCAAGGCCAAAGAAAACCACTCAAAATGTCCATTTTTGTCGAACAGTTGAGAGGATATATTTTCAGCGATGTTTTCACCCTTCGAGCCACAGTGTTTGCTGACATACTGACAGTTTTAATAAATTTACCTTTTCAGGGCACATTTCTTCGGCTACTGCAATTATGCATTCTTTGATCATTTCTCCATCGGTGAATGGTTTTCCACGTTTTGCAATTTCAAGAGCCACCGAAAGCTGGCACGAGTTGCAGCCGCTTGTTCAGTTTTGAGTTTTGTAAATGAAGATTGCTGCGATTTCAACCCCGCTGCATAGCTTCAATTTCTGTCCGCAAACTTCCTGTATATTTTGAGTAATTTTGAAAATTTTTTTGTTTCATAATGACGTTTAATGTTATATTCTTTGAGAACGGCTATGCTTTCATTGCAAATCAAACATAGCCCCTTGTTCACTGGACTCAATTACGAAATACTGAATGTTCCACTGATCTTTGAATTTTCTGTCATTCACTATCAATTTTTCGCTTTTTTTTTTCCATACTACTAATTCACACACAAAAGCAACAATTAAAATTTAAAATACGGGTTAAAAAGGGTGTTTTTAAACTTAAACACGCACAAACACTTTTTAAAGGGAAGGTATCTTTTTTATTTAACAACAGTGTCATAGGAACTGACTTGTGGTTGCGCCACTAGCCTTCTTGGCTCGTACTCTACGACTAATCTAGAAATTACAGATAATGACAGGAAAATTAATAATATGCAGTGTTGCCGTTTTGCGGACTTTAGTCCGATTTGCAGCCTTTTTTAAACGTTGTGTACTTTTTCGGATTTTTTTTTTTCATCAGTGGACTATTTCACTTCTTACCACCGGCAACAATGATAATATGGTTTTGGCCCTCGGAACTTGCTGGAATAATCAGTATGGCCCTAAGGCTGGAAAGTTTGGAGACCCCTGTTGTAGAGGAACATTTTTATTAGTAACTCATAGCAACAATGATGTATTAATTAGTATTATTCATTTAAATTAAATTAAGGCCATTGTTTAGCCTTATTAAAAACTTAATACTTTAATTTTAAAAGTAAACTATACTATTTATAAGAAACAAAGATGAAAAGATCATATTAGTTAAGAACTTGTGGCTCTTCAACTGCTCTATGTGCAGCGTCCAAAACAGTTGAAAGTAAAACAGTTGTTGGATATTTAACAACCTGTTATAAAAATTCCCAGGTACCATATTACACTGGCAACATGGGCACATACGCTAAGCGTTCTGGCATCATTTTCTTGGAATGAAGAAATAGAAACTTCTGCGCAAGCAAACCCTTATTTTGCTTTATTATGCAATATTCTACTAGCTTTGGTATGACCGGAAAAAAATAATATAAATAAAACTGCCATATAATTTTGGTTCACCCGGTATATAAAAATGACTTTTTTAGAGGATATGCTGTATGTATAAATAAGTTACTGCCAAGTTACGAAATTCCTATGATTTATAATAATCACTGAAATAATATACAGGGTGTTACTTAATGGTATGTCATAATTTGAAGGAGGCATTCCTGGATCGATTTTAAGTCGAAAAGTTCATATAAACGTGGGCCCTAAAATGCTTAGTTATTAAGATACAGGGTGTTAAAGTTTTAATTTTGCTTTCACTTTTTAATACATTTTTCAAAGACGGTTTGAGATATTGAACTGAATTTTGGCACAGGATATTATGGCATAAAAACACACTTTTCAGATGTTCATTTAATTTTTTTTGCAACCAGTGGCGTAGCTATGACGAATTTTTCAAAACAATTTTACAAAAAAAATACTACGCCATTGACTTGGGAAAAAATTATGGTTTTTATAATAATTATCAATCAATAATTATAAGCAAAAATCCCTCTTTCATTTTTTGCCGTAAAACTTACCGTTTGGGAGAAATCGTTAATTAAAAAAATGTCTTATGTACCGAAATTGCATCTTGAAAAATTATTATTGAAATAAATCAAGTTAGCTTTGCTCGTTGCCAGCGATTGTTGTTTTGTTGTTGTAAACATTATGACACTGACGTTAATTATCATTCTTGATTGTGTTAAACTTTTATTTTCAATTTTAAATACATTTTCAAATATTTATTTTCTTACAAACTAGTGAACAAAAACCAATAACAATTAAATACAATACATACATAATTTACAAAAAATGTTGGAAATGACCACCTCTCGCCTCTATGCAGGCTTCTGCTCTTCTTCTCATTGGAGTCGGAACCTTTTCAAAAATTCCATGCGTGTTTCGGATTCATCCGTCAACAATTCCTATTTCTGAGTTCTTCTAATGTCACAATTGGTGTATGATAAACTAATGTTTTTAGGTGTCCCCACAAATAAAAATCTAGGCTGTTCAGGTCAGGCGATCTAGGTGGCCAAAATTGTGGTCCTCCACGGCCCTATCCAATGATTTTGGTAGAGGCTCTATTTAAATGCTCACGAGCCAATATGCTAAAGTGGGCGGGAGCGCCATCGGCATGCATAAACCAAAGTTGTTGCCGTAACTGAAGAGGAACATTTTCAAGAAGCAAAGGCAAAATCATTTTGGAGAAAATTACAATAATCCTGTCCGTTAAGGCGTCCTGGTAAAAAAAATGGTCAATTAAATGGTCGGATACGATACCGATCCAAACGTTCAGTGAAAATTGTTCCTGAAAATGTGTCTCTGTAATCGCATGAGGTTTCTGGGCCCAGTAATGGGTGTTATGGAAATTGGTTATTGCATTTCTTGAAAAATTTAGCTTCGTCCGTAAACAATATTTTGGCATCAAAATGAGGATTTTCTGTTACTTTTTGGAGATATCATCTACAAAATTGCGTACGTGGTACATACTCTCTAGGAAGCAATGCCTGAACCCTTTGTATGTGAAAAGGATATAACAAAGAATCTCTTAAAATCTCCCATACCGTCTTGTAGCAGATGTTTAATGCCATACTATTTTCGCGTACTTGTGGTTGGATCCTCTTCGACTGCATGCAGGACAGCCTCCTCCACTGCCGGTGTTCTAACTGTACGGGGCCTTCCCTCGGAAATATTAGCTTTAAAACTGCCAGATTCAGTCAGACGACGATGAATGTTTATAAATGTTCATCTATCTGGGAGAGCGCGATTAGGATACCTTTCTTGATACAAACGCCGCGCCTCCACAGCATTACCATTAGCTAGACCATAAAGGAAAGCATTTGTGTCATTTCCAAATTAGAATAATTTACCATTTTTTTTAACTAGCAAAATGCACGTTTTAAGATCGAAGGAGAAATAAATACAAACTGTCAAGAATGATAATTAACGTCAGTGTCATAATGTTTACAACAACAAAACAACAATCGCTGGCAACGAGCAAAGCCTTGATTTATTTCAATAATAATTTTCAAGATGCAATTTGGGTACATAAGACATTTTTTTAATTAACGATTTCTCCCAAACGGTAAGTTTTACGGCAAAAATGAAGAGGGATTTTTTGTTTATAATTGATTGATAATTATTATAAAACCATAATTTTTTTCCCAAGTCAATGGCGGAGTATTTTTTGTAAAATTGTTTTGAAAATTCGTCATAGCTACGCCACTGGTTGCAAAAAAAGAATTAAATGAACATCTGAAAAGTGTGTTTTTATGCCATAATATCCTGTGCCAAAATTCAGGTTAATATATCAAACCGTCTTTGAAAAATGTATTAAAAAGTGAAAATAAATAAAACTTTAACACCCTGTATCTTAATAATAAGCATTTTAGGGCCCACGTTTATATGAACTTTCCGACTTAAAATCGATCCAGGAATGCCTCCTTCAAATTATGACATACCATTAAGTAACACCCTGTATTATATTTAGGCCTACTGGACTGTATATTTGTTCGTTCATTAATAAATCGTGCACCCTGTAGGACTGTACACGATAAAAAAGTACTTGGTATGAAATTTATATTCTTTTTATAATAAAAATGCCTAATTTTATCAGTCTAGGGTAACAGACAGTTTTTTGTAATAAATACAATAAATATTTTTAAGACATTTTGGCTTTATTTTATGGTATCACCCTGTATAGCTACAAGGTTGGCGCAATGAAAGAAAATGCTTATTTGGACTTCCATTATAAAATACTAAAATTTCAAAAAAATCTGTCGGTGACTCAAATCCATAAGAAGTGTGCCATGTCGTTTAATTTTTTTTTCTATTGGTAGTGGTAGGCCATGGCCTCCGCCATGACTAATCTATTAAAATCAAAAAACAAATGACGAAAACTGGCGAACTTGTCAGTTTTTGATTGTTTTTAAAATATTTTTGTCGTGGTGGTGTTTAAATTTTATTTTTCCTGATTTATTTTTTATTATAACGCCAGTTTATAAAAAGATGATATGTTGGCGTGTAAAAAGAACCTTCAAGGAGCTTTGAAATTATATTTTCGCAGGTAACGTATTTTGAATGGTATGTTTGGGTCAATATTTGTTATCATTAGAGTAATTGTCTTGAAAGTTCGAGACCCCCATCATCAAACTGACTTCTTTTTCACCCCTTTTTTACAAAATTCTTTTTTTTTAACTAAATTGCACAAAAATTTTATAAAACCTCTTAAAACCTTTATTTTTATTTATTTTACACCTTTTTTCCTTTTAAATTTGCGAATTTTTAATTCAAAGGCAGCGGCCATATATGTTTAAAAAACCCCTAGTGTATATATGGTTGCGGGTGTGGTGGAGGTTTGCAATTAAATAAAAAAAAATTGTAAAATAAATATAAAAAAAAGTTTTTAAAAAGGTGTTTATGAAATATTTGTGGCAATTTATTGTAAAATCAAGAATTCTGGCAAAAGAAAGGAATATTTAAATTTGGGTTTAAATTTGTTTTTCAACTTTGATGATGAATATTTTGAAAACGAAACGTTCCAAAAAAATATTTTTTTAGATTCGTAATCAGCGCCCCAAAATTTTCCATATTATCTTTTGAAATTATTAGAAAAAAAATATCGCAATAAAATTGAAAAATTTTAAGCAACTTCAATTTTTTTAAAAAAGGAACAACCTGTTATTATGCGCTTCGCGTCGTTCGAGCAACGGCGGCGCGTGCGGAAAAGTATCACTTTGCGCAAGGTTGGGAAAAAAATTTTTTCCCTAACGCGATAATACCAATATTAAAGCAATGATTATTTTTTAAATTATGTTTAATCTGAAAGAACTACTAAAACATATTTATAAATGGGAATTTTGTTGATAACATTTACAACAAAAGAACAGTTATTAGCATATTGTAAATTAATTCAGAACCTTAATTTATTTAGCGGTTTAGGGAAGCGCTTTTGTACGGCTTGATGAAGGTTGATTAGCTCAGGGGGGGAGTTGTTCATGGCCCATATTTTATTCGACATACCCTTTTTTCTTTTTTTGGTTTTATCAAGTAGCTCTCAAAGCCGTTGTTTTCCCAAAAATCGCTTGACATGGTAATTCCTTTCCAGAATCCGCTAACATAGTCGCGAATCGACGAAAACTATGTCCAGTGTATTCTCGGTTTTTTTAATTTTTAGGTATGCAAAATTTCAATTTTTTACCTATTAATTTATTCCAACATTGCGTACTGCATGCCCTGTTTATACTAAAAAAAAAAACGCTGGGGGGATGTTTTGCAAATTTATATTTTAAAAAACAGATAAAGTCCGTTATTTGTTTCATCGGACACACAAAGATTTTGGAAGTGTTATTTTTACTGTGGGGAATTTTCACCACTATCAAATTTTCATTATCCTGTATGAAATATTTTTTTGTAAGTTCATCTTCCTACAAGACCGGCAACCCAAAAATTTTTAATTTTTATTAGAAGGTAAATATTATCAGGTGCTTTTCATGAATCTTGAAACTTCTTCTTTGCGGGGGGTTTTTGTATCCCACTTTTGGTGTTTAAAAAAGTGAATTTATTAAAAAAAAATTTTAAAACTTTTTAAAACAAAGGGTTTTTTTTTTTCCCCCCTTTTGGGACACTTTTAACAAAAATTTTTTTTTTAAATCCATAAAGTATTAGGTTTATATTTTTTTTTCAAATCCGCAAAATGGCCAAGAAATTCTTCTTTAATACTTTTTGTCCCCCTTTCTGGAGCACCAGTTTTCGAAATGACTTATTGATTCTATTTTTTTCACGAGATTTTCTGGTAAAAATTAAATTTCGGGTTTTTCCCTCCAATGAATCTGGTGTTTATCGGAAATCTCATTTTAAATAATTATTTTTTCGTTTTTTTTAATTAAAAAAAAATACAATTTTCATTAAAAATGCTTGTTTGTATTGAAATTCATTTGTGCAATTGCTTGTTTATAGGAAACGAAAAAAAAAATCTGACATGTGTTAAAATACCAAGTTAATATTGTTGTTATTGTATAATTTTATTATTATTTTCAGGGAATTAAAAAAAAGTTTTTTTTTTTTTAGTTGAAATATTAAAATTACAAGAACAAAAAAAAAGAGAATAAACAAAATTGCAATGGCTTCGTATATTGCATGAAATAGCCTAAATTTAAAATACATATAAATCTTGCTTACCTGTAAGATTTTAGAATTTTATTTCCGCACGGGAAAAATTTTTTTATTTTTTTTCCCGAGGGGGGTTTTTTGTTTTTTTTTTAATTTTAAATTTTTTTTTAACTTTTTATTTCAGTTTTTGACGGGGGCTATGCGCCCTTTCCCATCAAAGAACGATCCAGCTGGATGGACGCGACCGGAAAGCTACGAAGGCGTCCGAGGAAATGAACGCTTTAGACAGTGCATCGAGGGAGACGGAATCACAGACCGAACGTCGACTTGCAACGGGGGGTTTAGAAAATCATATGTTGGGTAAGTTTCTCTGAAAACTTTTTTTTTTTTTTTCTTTATGTGTAAGAACTTGGAAATTTTTTTTTCTTTTGGTCATAGAAAATCGAAAAATAGAGATATTGACATTTTTTTTTTCCCTTTATTTTGTTTTATTTTAGGCTGATTTAAAATTTTTTTTTAAAAAAAATCCAAAAAAATTTTTTTTTCGGTGTTAATTTTCTTTTTTTAAAAAAAAAAAAAATTTGGGGGTTTTTTTTTTAAATTTTTCGTTAATAAGGTTTATAGTCCAGTAAAAGAAGGGACAAAGCTGTAAATAAATCTGTACAGCTTTTCCTTGTGAAAAATTTTATGTCTTCGGGGATGCTTTCGAACAAAAAAAAGGCTAAAAAAAGGCCACTGGGAGCCCAAAAAATGGGTTTCCCCCCAATATCTGCCAAAATATGCAAATTTGGGGAAAAAATTTTTTTTAGAAAAAATTTTTAAGATCGCCTTGTAATCAAAAATAGCCCTTTTTAATTTTTTTGAAAAATCGATAGTTTTCGAGATAATTGGCCCCAAAAAATCCCCTTTTTTTCGCCGCTCTTTTCTAGAATGCCGCTATCTTCATGGATTTACTTATTAGCGGGCGGACAATTGTTCCATTCCCCCGGGGAATAATGTCCCGGGGGGTTCCATAAGAGAGAAATCGGCTATATCTCAGAAACTACTAATAGTATAACTTTCGGAAAAAAATTTTTAGATAAAAGCGAAAAGGGGGAAAATTTCTGGAAATTATTTTCAGTCGGGGGGGTGGGCTGGGGGGGGAAAAAGGGGAACGTCAAAACAAAAAAAATATACATTTCTAAAAAAAAATCCAATAAAGTGTATCAATAAGGGTACTTTTTTTAAACTTTAATGTTTTTTTAAAAAAAAAAACTTCAGGGGTTATTTTTGTAGTTCTAAAAAAAAGGGGGGGAAGGTTAAAGTTTAATTTAAAAAGTGCTAATAACCCGGTTTGCTTCAACCAAAATTTTGTGAACTTGGTCTCTTTTTGAAGAGCATTTTTAGCATTATTTTCAGGTGTATAAACTATTGCTACACCCTTACAAACGCCGCTAGGGGGCGTAAAGGGGAAAAAACTAATTTTTTCAAATTTTTTTTTAAAAAAATTTAAATAAATGATTTCCCCCTTTTAATATATTTAGATGAAAAAACCCCCCAAAAAAACCGCGAAAACCGCAATTTAATTTTTTTTCAAACCGAATATATTAGAAAAAAATAAATACGACATAGAGACGTAACGCATTTAACGACACAATGTTTTCTACTAGGCCGATTTCTTTAGGTAAAAAAAATTTATAAATTTTTACAAAATCTAATGACATTGCATGATTTTTACTTATTTTAACCCATTTTGATATTAAACAACATTAGATAATTACCAACCTACAACTGTAATAATGCATCAAAAAGGGGTCCTTATCAAGTTAGCTTTGAAAACAAAAAGATAAAAATTTAAAAATCCAACAATTTTTCTTTTAAAATATTTTTTTTTGTGTTGTGCAAATTTTTTTTTAAAAATGCCTTTGTTTTATTATATAATATTTATTAAAGATTAAAAAAAAAAAATATAGTTTTTTTTTACTTTTTAAAAAAAAAGGGTTTTAACATTTTTGATTTTTTTAAAAAAGAAACAAGTTAGTAAAACTAGTCATAGTTTTACTAACTTGTTTCTAATACCCTTTTTGATTTGGGAAAAAAAAAAAACATTTATCATTAAAAAAAAAAACATAGTATTTTTATGTTCCCATTAACCTTTAAAAAACCCAAAAAACCAAAAAAAAAAATATATATATATATATATATATATATATATATATATATATATATATATATATATATATATATATATATATATATATATATATATATATATATATATATATTTTTAACCTTTTTTTTTTTTTGAAACTGTCAAAATCAAAGTTGATGCCTCTAAGGAAGTTCCAACCGGGCCCCGCTTATCGGCAAGTTCTTTAAAATTAACCTCTTCTGATATATTGGCAACAATGACCATTTTGTCACTTTCACTCAGTTTGGAAACAACATTTCATAATGCCTATTACATTATCTGTAAAATAAAAATATTTAGTTAAAATTTTACGCTGTTGTCTTGTATGATAACTACATCACAAAAGTCAATGATTTTTTCAATAATGTTTTCACTATGAACGCACAAAACAATGCTTAATTTTTGGTAATAAAAATATTATCATTATTACAACGAATTTGGCCTATTTTCGTGTCTAGAGACACCCCCTGGCGACTTTGAAAATTTTACACATAAAAAGCTTTATTATGCAGAGACTGAAATAAATGGGGAAAAAAAAAACAGCAGTTGTGCTAACCAGAACTAACCATGACCGACTAGAACTTTGGGGTTTTGAATTTGTCTAAATTATTTGTAAAAATTATAAACAAAGTTTTAACAACATTAAAAAACCCCCGGGGGGGGAAAAAAAGGGGGCGAACAAAAGTATGGAAACATTTTATTTTTTTTTTTTACCTTACGGATAAGCAACTTACCGCCAACACTGTATTCTGAGTATGCTTTTATAAACCTCAAGAATTTCACTGATAAAAAAAAAAAAAAAATTGAGCTCTTTTTTGCCGAATATAATGATGTTTTGGTATTTTTTTTTTTTCAAAAGTATGGAAACATTTTATTTAAATTTACTTTAAATTTTTGCTCTGCCTTAATAACAAAGTGCCAAAAAAATTTTTACTTTTTAAACAGAAAATAGTTGATTAATCAAAGGGGGTGGGAAACAAATTAATATTTCCAAGCGCCTTTACATAAGAAGGGGTACTGTAAGAAAATTATTAAGGCTATTTACAAAAAAAGGGAAATGTAGACCCCGCATTTAAAAGTGGAAGATCACGAAAAAAATTCCTTACAGATGGACAGAACAATTTTAAGAAAAGCCAGAAGTGACCCAAAAAAACTGCCTTGATATTAAAAAGGGGAAAATTAGGGGGGAAAAAACCCCAAAAAAAAACCCCCTTTTTGACATGACTGTTAGACGTCGCCTAATAATGGGAACCTTTTTTAAAACGCGCCGTTAAAAAGCCCTTGTTGCCCCCGGGGCCACAGAGTGGCAAGATTAAATTTTTTAGAGATCACAAAGACTGGACACAAAATTAGTGTGCTTGGGTACTTTTCCCGTGATTTAAAATAATTTAATTTATTTGGGAAAAAAAACCCGGGGATGTAAGAAGGGCCTTTTGGTCAAAGATTCGACCTGAAGTATTTGATTCCAACTGTCAAAAATTTAAAGGGAAAACTAATGGTGTGGGGGTGTTTTAGACGATCTGGGACTGGTCCGTTAGTCAGAATTGATGGGCATATGGATGCTCAAAAATATGTTGGGGATATTGGGGAGTAACCCGTTGCCATACTAAGATGATCTTTTTAATTTGGGTTTTCCAAATGGATAACCATCCTAAAAAAAAACCTTCCGACTAGTTAAGAATTGGCTTTCAAAGGAAAAAAAATTTGGGTTTTGGATTGGCCTTCCCAATCACCCGATTTAAATCCCATAGAAAATTTTGGGGCAATTAGAAAACCAAATTAGAAAAAAACAAAAACGAGAAGATTTATGGGTAGTTTTGAAGGAAGAATGGCATAAAATTTTAGTCAGTTATTGTGCAAAGCTAATAGATTCAATGGGAAGAAGATGCCAAGCAGTCTATTAAAGCCAAGGGGTGGCCAACTAAATATTAAAAAAATATATTTAAATTATTGACTGAATTTATATTTTTTTGCGTACTCTAAAAATGTTTCCATACTTTTGTTTATCATTTTTTAAATAAATTTTGTTTTTATTAAATATTTTAAAGTGTAACTCATGTTCTTAATGTATATTTTATGTCCCGTTTCTTAACATAAAAATTGTATTTCATAAAAAATATAATAATAATGTATAAATATTTAAATTTAGAAATGTTTCCATACTTTTTTTCGCAACTGTATAAAATTTTAAAAAAATATATACAGGGTGGCCGTCCATATTTTGACCCATTTTGATCGGGAATAACTTTGAACAAATAAAGATATCAAGATGGGGTTTTCGCAAATATACTTATATTTCTTTAAAGTTTATTCTCGTATCTTTACCTTTTTTATGTAAATTTCCATTAGCTAAAAAACAAAATGGCCGATTTTCCGATATAGGACAACTTTGTTATTTTAAATGGAACACCCTGTATATGTTTCAATTTTTTTTAAAATTTAATCTTTCCCTTAAAAAAAATGTAACACAAGTTTGGTTATCAAAAAAAATAACGCATTTATTGCCCTCCAAAGAATTGACTTTTGTCGAATAGGAATATTTTTTTAAAAAGGTTTTTTTGAAAGTCCCGGGGAAACAAAGTTATCTCGTTTCCATAACAGCAACAAGCCTCATTGTCAGCCATTGTTGGTCATTTTTGACAAGTTATTTTAATTAGGAAAAAATTTTTTGTTAAGCAAAAAAGGGAAAATGTTTATTATGTTTCCCGAAACCAAATCAGTAAAAGAAACCAGCGAAGATTTAAAAACATGTTTAATAAAGTCCACCCAAAAAAATTCAATTAAAATCTGGTACGAAAATTCTGGAGTACAGGATCTTTGGTAAAAAGAAATTAAAAAATAAAATTTGCTAAATAAAACGTTACAAATTCGGGAGATAACTCAGGAAGACCCAACATTGTCAACAAGAAAAATCTAAGTTCAGTCCATATTCCTAAAACTACAGTACAAGAAATCTTTAAAAAAGAACTTAAATTAAAGCCATACAAAATTCAAATGTTACAAGAAAAAAAGAAACTGATTTTCCACAAAGGGGGGAATTTTCCCAGAGAATTCAAAATTTAGTAAGGAACAATATACATTTTTTGGATAGACTAAAATGTCAGACGAAGCCACATTTCACCTCAATGGAAAAGTAAATAAGCATAACTGCAGGTTTTGGGCAACAGAAAATCCTCACAATATAAGAACACGTTAGAGATTGCCAAAAGTCACAGTCTGGTGTGGTATGTCAAAGCAAAAAATTTATGGGCCATTTTTTTTTCATGAACCAACTGTAACCTCTTGGACTTACGTTGATATGCTGGAAATATTTTTTTATCCCCAAATGCAAGAAAAAATCTTTTAATTTCGTCTATTTTCAACAAGATGGGGCTACATCACATTATGTAACATTACCAAGGATTTACTGACCAACGTTTTTGGGAAAAGGTGGGTTGGAAGAGGAGGCCCTATTTCCTGGCCACCTCGTTCACCAGATTTGACTGTTCCAGATTTTTTTTTGTGGGGATATGTGAAAGAGAGGTGTTATAGTCCACTTCCCCAAAATTTAGAGCAATTAAAAATTAATATCCGAAACATAATAGAAAATATTCCGAAGAATTTTTTGCAATAGTTTTAATAAGTTTTTTTTGAATTTAAATAAGGGTCGAAATCGGCGGAAGGATTTTCAACATTTACAGTTTTTTAAAAAATAATGTAACCTTTGTAACTATTATTTTTTGAATAAAAAAACCTTTGGCGACCTTTTTTTTTTTAACATATGAAGCAAATTTTAATTTTTAAATAATTTGTTGGTCGACAGGGAGTCAATTTTTGAAGGTCAATAAATACGTTGTTTTTTTAGATAACCATAGCTTGTGTTACATTTTTTTTAAAAGGGGGAAAAATTAAATTTTGAAAATATAGAAACATATACAGGGTTTCAAATTTTAAAAAAACATGTTGTCCTATAAGGAAAATCGGGATTTTGTTTTTTAGTAATGGGAAAGTCACAATAAAATCGTGAAGGTACGAGAATAAACTTTAAAGAAAATAAGTGCATCTGCAAAACCGCATCTTGAACCTTTTTTTGTTCCAAAATTATTCCTTTTTAAATTCTACCAATCAAAAATTATAAAAATTTTTAATAACTTTATGTAGGGATAATTTAGACAAATTCAAAAACCCCAAGTTCTAGTCGGTCATGGGTTGGGTTTTGGTTAGCAAAGCGGCTTTTTTATTTTCCCCAATTATATATAAGACGTAAAAATGCGGGGATGTATTTGAAAAGTCCCCTGATTTGCTTTTTTTTCATTAAATGTTTAAAAAACGCGCCGAGTCTCTGTATAATATAAAATGTTTCATGTGTCAACACTGTCAAGAAGCCGTGAGCCGGGGGATTTAGACGCGAGTAAACTGTAATTGTCTTTTCTATTACGTTTTTGGGCGCTTAAGGGTATCATATTTTAGCTCTTTTTTGAGACGAGTGTTTAAAAGCAAACAACGATATATTGGTGTTTTTTCCCCCCCGATATATCGGAGGGCCGATGTACGAAATCTCGATGGCCTGTGACAACCTCCTCTGCGACGGCCACGGGAGGCCTCCGAACCC
>JAHBCN010011512.1:0-28793 GCA_019359885.1 Listronotus oregonensis
AAATTGTTAAAATAAATTGAAGGGTTCTTTAATTTCAGATTTTTTTTCTTTTAGTACAAAAATATGCTTTTTTTAAAAAAAAAATTTTTCTATTTTTTTAAAAAAAATACGCTTTATCAAATGAAACACTTATCATACACAAATGCAAAAAATTTTTTTTTTTTAAACCTGAAATTTGTTTGCTAAAAAACCTTTTAAATTTATTACTAAGATAAAAGAAAAAGTGGGATTATCCCAAAAAAATTAATAATAAAATTATTTGGGAATTTCCCCCCTTCAGCAGAGTAATGTACAAAAAAAAAAGACAGAAAAATATATTATAATTTTTTTTTTGTCTATTTCTAGCAACTATAAATCTTTTTAAATTTAACCAACTATTGCAGTCGAAAACCATGTAAAAAAATTGCTGCCCCAAAAAAAACAAAATATTTGGCTGTAAATAATTTTATGTTATTATGATAAATTATTTTTTAAAATTTATGACAGCAGGTATGCCCCAAATGTTATACAAAAATTCACCATGTCCAAATGACTTATTATAGTTTTAGTTAATAGGATTATTATTTAATCTTTTTTTTTTTTTTAACAAGACATGAAAAAATTTTTTTTAAACATAAGAGGATCTAGATAACTTAGTTTTTAACAAACAATGTAAGTATACAGTTTAAGTATTTCTGAAAATGTATTTATATATTGAAACCAAAAAGTTTTTTTTTTTAGATATAAAAAAGACGTTTTTTTTTAATTTTTTTATTTTTTTAACATAAACACTTTCTTTCTGATTGTCTCAGCGCCATATTGACCTATCTGCCACATTATTTTCCCCCTGGTTGTCATCATTTTTTTAAAATTTTTCCATTATTGTAGTTAAATGAATTTTGAAACAACATCCCTGGCGTCAAGCGTTTCAATTAATAAACTATAGATTTCCATTTAGGGCGCAGATATAAGAAATTATAATGAAGAACTTTGATTTCGTGCAAAATTTTTTTAAAAAATTCCGCTTTCTCAAACATCCGTAATGGGGGAGTAGCAATTGAACCAACAAACATGAGGGCTTTAAAAACCATCAATTACACAAAATAAAAAAAAAAAAAATCAACAACATTTTTATTTTCCCCCTTTTAAAGGGTGAATTTTAAAAAAATACCATTTTGTATAGTCGTGTTCGTCTTTCCACAAAATGGTATGTTTTTTAAAAAATTACCTTTAAAGGGGAAAGTAAATATTTAATGTTTTTTGACATTTTTTTTTTTTTTGTGTAATAAATTATGTTTTAAAGCCCTCATGTTTTTTTTGGGTCAAAAGCTACGCCCCGCGAATAGCACTGATGGTTTTACCAAAAGCCCTTTTTAATTTTTTTTAAAAAAATTGCATGTCGAATTTTTTATTCCCCGAAAATAATAGGCAAAGAGATTTTTAAAACCTTATCCCGGGCGAAAAGTCGTCATTTTGTGTAACTAACAACGACATACGTACCTAAAGGGGAAGGTTGACCCAAAAACTTATAATTATACTTAAAAAACGCATAGGAATAAAATGGATGGATTATAAAATACATTTGGGGGGCTTACTTCTCAAAATAAAAAGCACACTAGTCAAAAAACAAATAAGTCTAATATTTTTTAAAGCATCTTATATGGATAGTTTAAATTTTATCTGGCCATTAATGATGGTTTAGGTGTTAACCCCCTCACTTTATAATCGTACCGCGAAGTCTTAAGTTGGGGTTTTGGTTTTTTTTTTTTTTTTTTAATTTTAGTCAAATTTTTATTTTTTAAAAAACATTTTTTTAACAAAAAAAAATTTTATTTTATTTATTTAAAAAAAACATTTTATTTTTTTAATTTGTTTAAGATCGCTCTTGTAGCTCTATGAAACTTGAGCAAAACTTTTAAAAGCCTTAACGCTTGTCCTTGTAAAAAAGTGAATAGAAAAAAGTTGTTTGCACAACCGCGGTAAGGCTGCCTGAGTAGGTATATTTTTAAAAATTTACTAAAAAATGTTTTTTTTCTTTTTTCTCTATTTATCTATCTCAATCTCTATCCCTATCCCCATCTCTATCTCTATCATTTTCTCTCAATATATTTTTTCTTTTTTTTTCGTGCTTATTGCAGTAGGTATATGTTCAAAGGTTTTAATCTGACCAATGTTAAAAAAAACATGAATTAAAAAATTTTCATTCTGCCGTTTTGTCTTTCTTTGTAAAGCAGTATTACCAATTTATTACATTTACCTAATAAAAAAAACCCCCTTCGACGGAGGATCCATATTTTGTCAAAACCCCCACAAATTCTAAAAAAAAAAATAAAAAAAATGTGCTAGATAACACGGTACATAGTACTCGGGCTTTATGCAAGCTTCTGTGTTCTGTTTACAAATTAAAAAATTATAATAAATAAGTATATTGGTTATAACAAACCTCTAAAAAATAAAATAATATATTTTTATAATATAACTCATATTTTTATGATGGTAAGAAAAAACCTTGATACTAATTGCCATTTAAAAAAAATCCGTCACTTTTTTTTATCTCAGGGTAGCCCTTAAAAAAAGCCCAGCAAGGTTTGCCTTTTTTATGAAAAAAAAAAAAAAAAAGAACCTGGCCCCCGCTCATTTGTTTCAACCCTTAGAAAAGGGGGGAAAACCCCGTGAGAAATAAGGCAGTAGAAGTAGCTGTTCTATTTTTGCTATGAACCATACATTGCTCCAAAAAAATTCTGATGTAACTGTACTGTACAGAGAAATCCAAGGACAATAAAGACACCTGTATGTTTTTAAGTGCTGTAAAATTTAATAAAGATCATAATAATCCCCGAGGATATAATTTCCGAAATAATTATAAATAATTCCAAGTACCTTTTAAATATTTGCTTTTCAGACTGAGAATTTTTCCTCAGTGGCAGTGTCAGTCGACATTATTGTCGTTACTGGTCCGACACCAATCCAAAAACTAATGGGATAGCAGCATCCTTAAAATTAAAGTTGGTCAGTAGTTCTGGTAATCCTAGTTGGACCATTTTCTTACGGGGAAATTTTTTTTAAAAAGGGAAAATGTAACATATTTACTTGTGCACAGCATAACTAACAGGCACGTCTTCCTTGGGGCGCGACGCCTTTGATATTGTTTAACACAAAACACGAAAGAAAAAAGAAAGGTTGTAATTTAAATAAGGGTTCATATCTCAGCAAAACGTTGGCTAAACCTCGCGAAAAAAAATGACCGAGTTTCCGCCAATTCATAAAATCATACTGTTTTTTTTAGTTATGCTGTGATTCCACTGTAATACCGGTATGTTTTTGATTATACCAAAAATTTGTTTTTAGACTCGTTGGAGAATACCGTTAACCCAGCGCTGACAAGATAACATGTAATTACTAATTTATTTATTTATTTAATTAGGCGTCACCCTTAGGGTTATTAGCCACATACAATAAATTAATCCAAACATTATTAGGTTTTGAACATACATTTAGGAACTTAATTTATTATAATTTTTAATTAAAGTTCGTTAATTATTCCAGTGGTGGTGAGGAACTTGTATTGTTATGGTCACAGTCTTTTCCAAGTGTTTTTAAATGCCAGGGGCATCTGACATGCCTGTCTTTCCGAAACTATAGGAGGGCAGACTATAAGAGATGTTGTTTACTTAAAGGAGTTTTGCACTGTTCGCATTGGGGTTGGTCGATCGCGTTATAAGATAACATGGGTTAGTTTGGTATGTTCTATTTTTAAGCGAGAGATAAGCACTTTGTCTTTTCGTCGCACTGGAAAAATAGGCCAGGGTAGCACTGTGTCTTTTATTTTGCGAAGTTTAGTGCCGAATGGTTCCACTTTAATTACACGCACTAGTAATGTGGTTTTTAATAAACTGTTTAGCGTCAGTTACTGTCGGTTACAACGGGCTGCTCTGTCTGCTTTCTCATTGCCAACAATACCAATATGTGAAGGAACCCATATAAATTTAACTTTTTCCAGCAACTGCGAGATCATAAAGTATTTTTAATTATGTTTATTATTAAGTTTTTTACTGTGCACTAAGAGAGTCAGTAATAATTAAAAATATTTTTTTGTTTGTTCCTTACTAATTAATAAAGTTAAATTAAATTTTTGGGAACCCGAACAAAATTTAAAACCAAAAATCAATTTTAAAAAATTTAATACTCATTTAAAACATGTACCACAACATACCCCTTTTTTTAAAAAAAAAAAAATGTTAAACGCAGCCCCTAAAGGGGTTGAAGGCACAACGATGGTTTTGTGTAAATATGGTTCGAGGTTTTTTAATTTTCCTACAAAGCCGTAAACGTTGCTGGACTGTTTTTGACGGGTCACCCTGTACATCTTTAGTGAATTACCATTTAAAAAATTTTACAAGAATTTTCGTTGCTTTATACCTTGCATTAAAACGATTTATTAGATAACAAAAAAAAAAAAATAAAAACTTTCTTTGAAAATTTAAATTTTTGTGTTCGTTGAGCGAAATAAGTTCAATTTTCGCCCCCCTTTTTGAAAGAAATAATGGTTAAATTGTAATTATCTAATATTTAAAGGTTTTGGTTTTCTTATTGCTTTTAACTTCCTTATGTTGCTTCTTTTACTGAGGGGGAATATAATTCATTTATGATAATTAATCCAAACAATAAAATACGTAATTATACCTTCAAAAATGATTATAATAAAGTGATATAGCTAAAATATTTTAGATGGAAATATTTTTTAGTTAAATAATAAGTTTTTGTCCCTAAAAAAAAAATTTTTTTTATATTAAACTTAAATTTTATTTTGATGCCAAATTAATGCCCCTTTTCAGACCGCCTGCCGCTAGATGTATAATTTCAACGAAATTTAAAAACATTTGGATCCCAGGAGCAACCACTGCAAAAGTTGGATCCGAGCACTGGACAATCTGCAATTTTTTTCCCCAAAAAAACCTAGATAATAATGACACACTAAATTAACCAACAAAACACCAAAACCGAAATGATGAACAAAGCCATTATTTTTATTTTGATTTGATAAGTTTTATAAAAAAAATATATATTAAAAAAACAAAAATGTTTCCCGTCATCGCGGATTTCGATAAAAAAAGGGTATTCTATATGAAATTTTGTAATTTAACGTAAAAATTAGCTTACTAATTTTATCCAGCCGAAAGGGCCCGGCTTACCTATTTAAAGGTTGTGATTAGGGGGTAAAATTTCCCATCATTCCGGAAAACTTTTTTTTATAATTTGTTTCCTTTTATGTGAACTTTAAAAAAATTTTTGTACGCGTGTCTAAAAACGGCCTAAATATCGGCTACCAGTTTTATTTTATACGGGCTCATTCACATCAATAATAATGAGTTTTAAATTGCATTGTACATGCAAAAGTTGTAAAAGGATAAATATGATCAAAGGAAATATAGCAACATTTTATTTGAGTTCATTTTTTAGTTGATTTAAATATCGTAATAAATTTATTAATTCAAAATAATACAATAAACAATTTTATACGAAAGCAAAATATATTTATTATTATTTATCTAAACTATCATCATCACAATCAAAATGTTTCATCCTCTGATTCGTCACATTCTTCATCTTTTCATGTTGACTCAAAATGTCTTTTTTTACTTTTTTAATGGTGATATTATTTTTCATAAATTGCCCTCCACATTCGGTCGGATCTTAAATGCATGATGGTTCTGTAGCATTTTGCCACATTTTATTAAACAAAAAATATTGTGGTAAAATTTTTTTGATAAAGTTTCCAGCACGGCGGAATGTTACTCAATTGAAATTTATCATGCCTTTGTAAAATTCTTCTTTGTCACTTGTTCTTGCAAAATAATTCAAATATTGCAGCATTCACATCACTATTTTCAACATTGTACATTTCATTGTAAATCGTTGTTTATATCTGTTTTTTCTTTATTGTTAATGTCTTGTGGATCCGTCAAATGCTCAAAAATTTTTGATACTCTTCATTTTTTATTAATAAATTGTATGTTTTTATTTTTCCCTTTACGAATAAAAGCCGCTGTATGTTCACAACCGAAAGGCATGGAAAACCCGAAAGAGCCCCCGACAGAGTGATGAACCTAATTTAGCTGCAAGATCTTCAGTTTTTTATAATTAATTTCTTTTTTTGATTTTAGTTTTATCCATATTTCCAGGTCTTTAAATTTGTGTATATGTCCAAGACAAATGATTAAAACGTCGGTATCTATTACTTTATAAGAATTTTATGACGAGGTAAACATTTGTTCAGATGAAAGAAAATTTTTGTATCAGCTTCCTCATGGTAGCATGTATAATTTTCATCCGTATTTAGTGCTTTCCATTTATATTCTGGGTAAAACACTTGTCTTCAACTGTCAAAAAATCCTGAACCAAAATCTCATACAATGTTCTGTATTGGACTATTTATGTATAGAAAAAATTATAACTAAAAATAATTTTTCATGAAATGGGGATTATTTTTAAATATTATACAGTATGTCCACGGAAAAGGTGTTGAAGAGAAAAACTTTTTATTTTGATTATATCGAAAAAGCTACTGCTAAAAGTAAGATTGAAGAAACATCTAACATATTTTATACGCTTTTAATATTGGAGTTAATATTGAATATGTACTGTCTTTATAAAAATAAAGTGGTGTTAATGAATTATTATTGCCTATAGCATAATGCAATATTATTTAACTAAAGAAATGTATTTTATACTATTAACTTAGGCTTTAGCAAATAAAAAAATAGTTTAAATTTTTAATATTTGGTAGATTGTCTTAAAAGTTTCAGTATATTTAAAAATAGAAAACTGGTTTTATTAAAGTTACTTTTTGTTTCAATATTTTTTTTTTATATATTAATATTCAAAAAAAAATACTAAGATAGATGAGGGTCTACCTCTTGTAACAATTAACTTGTTTGGTGGACATTATTTTTTACACAAAAACCCTGTAAAGAAATAACAGAAATGTTTTTACTGAAAACACAAAACAAGACGTTAAACCGCAATCAAGAAATAAAGATTATTATGATTTGCCCTATCTTTTTTTTCGAAGGGGATCTTGATATAGCACTTTAAGGCGCTAACAACGGTAAATTTATATAAGTGCCGAAAATCCATTACTCTTTTTTTATTTATATTCTATTTAAATGACAGACTAAAAAACATTAAATGTTTAGGTAAAATGTTACATTATAAGGAATATAATAGAAAACATTTTTAATATAAAACTTTTCATATAAATGTACAAGACTATGTACAGTATGGCACTTTAAATAATTTTAGGAAAATTGACTTAATTTGAAATGATAATTAAAAGCATTAACGTTTTAGCAACAAATTTTAATTAGCTTACCCAAAGTTAAAATCATATACCGAAAAAAAGTTTTGCCTTGACAAAAAATGAGAGACAAAACTTCTAACCGATAAGAATATTGTCTGTTTATTTTAAAATCGGCTAAAATTTTATTTCAATAATTTTTAGCTTGACAGGGAGAGGTCATAGTGGACAACATAGAGAACAGGATGTCTTCTTTAACTGTCTTAAAACGGAGTAATACTTTTTTTATACACCGAGACAGTGGGAATTTTTCTTTTAATAACAAAAAAAATATATAAATATATATATATATATATATATATATATATATATATATATATATATATATATATATATATATATATATATATATATATATATATATATATATATATATATATACATAAAGGCCGTACTGCAAATGAGGCCCTGGACAATTTTGATGTACCCCAATTACAAAATACCAATCTTTTGTGGCTTGATCTCCCAAATTCCGTGTTTTCTTCCTGGCGCATTTTTGTTGGACTGGTGGGAGTGGGGTAAATTCGGAATAAATTATCTGTCCAGTTTATTGTTTACTACGTTTTTTTTCAGTAAGAGGATGCAGTGTTTATAGGCAAGTTTAGTAGCAGGGCTGGGTAGCGTCAACCGACTTCGGTCTGATTTCTTATCAGTCATAAATTTAAAATTAGTTGCTTACGAGACCGCAACGTTTGCTGCTTAAAAACCAAACAGTTTTTCCTAATAAAATAAAATAATTTTCTCAAATAAATAATGGAACGTAGAAGTATTTTTAAGAAAATAATTTAATGGCATTCATAGAATAAAAAAAGAAAAATTATTTTTCAATTATCAAGATGATCAAAAAACCACCTTTTGACCAAACAATAACCAAGTTGTCATTCCTTCTGACATTTGCTAGAATGTTAAAGGTAATAATCCTAAATTCCCACCCCCAAATTTTTAATTGCAATTCTTGTAGATTATTATTAGCCCTATTCTCCTGGAAACCATAAATTTATGATTTTACGTGACCTCGAAAAAAATCGTTGGGTGAACCATGAATAAAGTCGATTCATCAGTAAAAACAATGTTTCTTATAAAATTTTCATTGTTATTTTTTATTTCCATTCTTTCAAAAATTGCCTTCTTAAATGATCATCAGGGGAAAATTTAATTGGTTTTACTTTTGTAGGATCGGTATCAATTTTTTTCAGCACTCTTTCCCTGATCTTCTGCTAAAAAACCTGTTCTGCAATTGTATTAATGGAAACTGTAGGATTTTTAATAAACTTGCCACTACCATAATTTTTTTTCATTTCCCTTTTTTTTTTTCTGGGCACTATCATGTTTATGTTTTTGGGTTAAAAACCAAATGTCAGAAGGTTTTAATGACTCGGTAAATAGTGGAAATCGTGGAGTCGGCCTGGTTAGAAATAAATTATTAAATAATTCCCACCCTAAAATTTCCAGGATTCCGTTCACAATTTGAATTTTCTTGTGCAAATTTAACATACAAAGCTGCGAGTTGTATAAAATATTTCAGAAATAAACGTATATTGTTCTGGGCGTTATGTTTGTAGTGGTCTGCGCTTTACTGTATAAAAATATATATATATATATATATATATATATATATATATATATATATATATATATATATATATATATATATATATATATATATATATATGTAAAGCGCAGAGGATGCGAACATGGACGATCTAAGATTTTGATCCCTAAACGCCGCACCCTTTTATCGATCAATAACCACGAACAATTCAAACGTTTATTTCTGAAAGCTTAGTATCGAACGCTCAAGATTTGTATGTGTCATTATTGGACAAAAAGTTTTTAATAATAGTTTTAATAATGGATGTTTACGAACTGGAAGACAAAATTCAAATTATTGAATGGAATCACTGTGGAAATCCTGCTGGGGGAATTGGGTTTTAATAATTTTATTTTTGGGTTTTATATTTCCAGTCATAAAAACTTTGACATTTGGTTGTTTAACTCCAAGAAAACATAAACTGGATAGTGCCTCAGAAAAAACAAAAAAGGGAAATGAAAGAAATTATGGTAGTGGGCAAGTGTTTTTAAAAAAATCCTACAGTTTCCATTAATACAATTATTTTTTTGAGCAGAAGATCATGAAAAGAGTGCTGAAAAAAATTGATACCGATCCTACAAAGTCAGAAAAACCAATAAAATTTTCCCTGATAATCATTTTAGACGAAGGCAATTTTTTGAAACTGTAATGGAAATGAAAAATAACAATGAAAATTTTAAAGAAACATTGTTTTTACTGATGAATCGACATTTTCATTGGTCTCACCCAACGATTTTTTCTCTGTGGTCATAAAATCTAAATTTGGTTTCCGGAGAATAGGGCTAATAATCTACAAAATTGCAATTACAAATTGGGAATTGGGAATTTAGGATTATTCCCCCAAAATTCTAGCAAATGTCAGAAGGCGTTTTTATGACAATCTTGGTTATTGTTTGGCTCAAGAAGGTGGTTTTTGATCATCTTTGATAACAAAAGAGTTTTCTTTTTTTATTCTATGAATGCACATTAAATATTTTTTAAAAATATTTCTACGTTCCATTATTTTTTAAAAAAATTATTTTATTTTATTAGGAAAAACTGTTTTTTTTAAGCGCAAACGTTGCTCTCAAGCAACAAATTTTTAAATTTATGACGATAAAAATCGATCGAATGTTTGACCTGGCTACTCCTGTTTTGCCTATAAACACTGCATCCTCTTACTGAAAATAAAAACGTAGTAAATAACTAAACTGGACAGATAATTCTTCCGAATTTATTACGCACTTCCCGCCTAACCAAAATGCGCCACGTTAGAAAACAGACGGGGGTTGAGATGCAAGCCACAAAACTATTTTGGTATTTTAAATTGGGTACATCCAAAATTGTCCAGGGCCTCCTATGTTCGCAGTACGGTGCGCTTTACGATACATGGTTCGGCAGCATAACCCCTTTTTCAAAACTTAATAAAACGCACGAATCAGAAAGTTAATTTGGTTTTTACAATGTTGATATATACCTAAAGTTTTGTTTTACATAGCTTTGAAAGAAAATCACGTAGTACGTCCCATTCTCGATACATTGAGTAAACGGATTTCTGGCGCAGCAGTATTACTTCCTTTTTTGATCAGGGGCGATTTGCAATGGAGCGCTCTCCCGATTTATCCGCTTGTGATTTTTTTCTATGAGGTTTTTAAAATCCGTGTTTATGTGAACCGTTCGAGGACCCTTTAAGATTAAAAAAAACAACATTCAGAAAGAAATTGCTAACATAACGCCTGCTATGCTTGGAGAGTCATGAGGAGCGGAAATCGGTTTACTCAAGTATCAGAATGGGAGACGTCACCTACGTGATTTTCTCTTCAAAGCTATTTTCAAACTTTAGGTATGTACCAACACTGAAAAAAAAAACTTTCTGATTCATACAATGTGTTTTTAAGTTTTGAAAAAAGTATGCTGCCGCCCCCGTTGAGAAGCATGAACTATGACAATTGCCAGCCTTATCCCCTGACAAAAGCAACGCCAATGATGTCAACCTAAGTTTAAATTAAATATTTCTTTTTTCGTTTTTACATCAGTCAACATTAAAAAAAAGCAAAACCAATAATTCATCTGAAATATTTTACTACTAGGTATTACTTACCACATTTTTTTTCTAAAGTGAAAAAATATGTTTGGGTATTAACTTACCTAAACAAAAATAAAATTAATTTGTCTAAAATTAAAATTTACCTAATAAAGTATTAAAATCTAAATTATTGAAAAACCCCTATATAGATGCGTGGTATAAAAAATTATTCTTATTACAAGTAACAACAGCAAAGACGTCTTTTCCAAAAAAGGAAAGGAATATGTTATTTAGCAGCCTTCTATATGCCATCGTGCTTTTTTTAATCGCTGCCCCTATTTATATTTTGGAATGTAAGTTGTTTTTAATTTAACGCATTTTTCGTTTTCATTTATTTAATTATATACTTCTCCAAAAATTAACGCACCACCAAAAAGTAACCAAAAGTTTAAAGTTAATTTTTGCTGAAACCGCTTATCCGATTTGGGCGATTTTTTTAAATAACAAGTTGTCTCTTTCAGAAAGTTATTGGCATAGAAACTTATTTTTTTACAAAAACTTAGCAGTTACAGTATCAAGTTATAATTCAAAGCAAACTCTAGCCTTATCTTTTTATAACATTTTTTTTTATTACTCTTTTATCTTAGCTACTGCATGAGAGACACAATTTTATAGCATAACATGTTTTTATTGACTTTAATTTTCAATAAAAGCACTAGAGTAAGTAGCAGGCTATGGAAAAACAGAAATAAACCGTAATGGTCATCAGGTTACTGAAGCTGTCAAAAAAGCAGTTGATAGAAGTGTGTTTCCTGTGATAGTCCTTAACGTTTTTTTTTCTTTAATTTTGCTAGTACGCAACGTAAAAACGAAATCTTACTGCGAAGAATGTGCTCAAGCATTAGTTCTGTTTGAGGAAGGTTGAATTGCCGAAGAATTGGCGTACGATTAAATGTATGTCATACAACCATTTCACTGGTCATACAAAGATACAGAGATTTTTTAGCAATTTTTAAGACTTTCAGTCCTAAGACAACGTTTTGTAACAGCCCGTACCTTTCAAAGTCAGTTACGAGATGCCAGTGGCTTATGAGTTTGTGGAAAAACTATTCGTAAGCGACTAAGGAAACATGATTTGAGACCCAGAATTGCTGTTCGAGGTCCAGCTTGAACCAGAGATCATCGGAGAGCGAGGCTAAATTTTGCCAGGGATCACCATAACTGGTTAGAGGCTGAACGACAGCAGGTATTATTTACTGATATTGATGATAATGAACGGTAATAGTGTAATTATTCAAATACTACATTATTTGGGGGCGGATCTGTGATTGTCTGGGGAGGCATTTCTTTGACAGGTCGCACGGAACTTGTGGTCATAAATAATGGAACCTTACAGCTGAAGGTACATATTGGAGGTTTAAGATCAACATGTAGTGCCATTTGCGCCATATATAGGGCAAGGATTTTGTTGGTGCACAATAATGCCAGGCCTCACGTCGCTCGAATTATAACCAATTATCTCGCAGAAGTCGGAATCAATACCATGGCATGGCCAGCTCAAAGCCCGGATTTAAATCTTATAGAGAACCTCTGGGTTACTGTTGGAAAAGACTACAAGAGGAACCCAATCAGTTAAACACGTTGAAAGACATTGGGCAGAGACTGATTCAAATATGGGAAGAAATGGACCAAAATGATATACGGTCCCTTATTTTAAGTATGGGCCGGTTTTGCCAAGAAGTTATTCGTGCCAGAGGCGAAAATACTCGCTACTGAGACTTTCGTTTACCATTTATATTTGCTTGTTTTTCTTTTTTTTTTTTTTTTGTAGTTAAATTTATTTCTCCATAAAAACATGCTCCGCTATAAAATTGTGTTTCTCTTGTAGTGCTCAGATTAAAGAGTAAATAAAAAACAAAATGTTATAATAAGATAAGGCTAGAGTTTGCTTTAACTTGATACTGTAACTGCTAAACTCACATGGTGTTATAAATTTATGGAAAAAGCCCTTATAATTGTTACACCCAGTATTTTTAAAAAATAAGTATCTATGCCAATAGAGTAGTATACTAACTTTCTGAAAGAAACAAGTTGTTATAAAAAAATCGTTCAAATCGGATAAGTGGTTTCGACAAAAATTAACTTTAAACTTTTGTTACTTTTTGGTGGTGCGTTAATTTATTGAAGAAGTGTATTTAGTTGGATTACATAAAGAGAACAATAAATATGAAAAAATAATATATTACCAGAATTATATTTAATAATTTATACCGAAAAAAAAAATTGTTTCATATTTTTGCCTTTAGGTATCTATTTTAAATATTTTTAATTTTTGTTCTTATTACACCAGATTTGCAAAATATTCAACCTATTTTCGTACCTGTTTCCATTACCTAAATCTGTGTAATAAATGTTTTCCAAGGCGTCTTTACTTAACTGCTAAATACAATGTAAGACGGTCTCTCGTGTTGTTGAATCTATCTTCCTAAATAGTTAAGGAAGCTTAATAGAATACATTTATATCCTCTTACATTACAGTTTAGTGCCTTAGTGCCTCTTAAACAGAGTAGACAAAAATGAATTACCTATAAAATGGAATATTGTTGTACGATTAACCAATATGTACTGATTTAAAATATAATTAAAAAACGTGATACCACAAAAGAGCTTAAAGATTTAAAAACAAGTTTGTTATTTAAATATGAATTAAGACATCTAAACTCAGGGGTGGATTTACGCAAAGGCTGAGTAGGCGGAAGCGCATAGGGCTGCAAATTTACGATTAATTTAAAAAAAAAATTTGATCGTAAATTTGAATCATATAGTTAATGATTTTGCATAAAAAAAAGTTCGAAGAAAAATATTAGTACAGGGTTTTTCCTGTAATTAAATAATACATAGTTCAAAAAAACACCTATTTGTATTACCATTTTAATTAATATTTTGTTTTTATATGATGAAATTTGTTTGTTTTAAAGAATTGTTATTTAATTTTCTGTATTTTTCTTTTGTTAAATTTGTTTATTAAATTTTTATAAGAATTACTAGTGAAGTTAACATTTTTAAACGCTAAATTCTTTGTTCTTATATCCAAAAATTATTGACTAGCCTATGGGCAGCAAAAAGTTAAATCCGGCCCTGTCTAAACTCGTTTGTGTTATGTATGTTTTTGTTTTAAACCTAAAGTGATATGTTACAGTTTGTCTAATCCTTATAAAAATGTTTTAAAAGCTTTAAAAACAATATACTTAGTAGCTATTAGCACGCATGGTTCTTTTCCTAGTGTATTTTAAACATATTTTGCCTACATATTTTTAAAAAAATAAAATATCATTAAAGATTTAAAGTAAACAATTACGCCTTATGGTATGTTTAACTATCTCTGTACTAAACCCACTGTTTACGTCTGGGTTATGTCCTCCAGACGGACCTGACCACGCAGTAGTATAAGGCGGTAACCGACGTATTTTTATTATTTTCATACATATACTGAGCGACAAAGAAAGGTAAACACAACGAGATCTGACAAACTTGAGGGTCACGGTAAAAGGTTAATATGGTGTTGATCAATGAAGTCTATTGTTGTTCTGGTGACATGTGGTTTGACTGTGTCCTGTTGAAAAATCATCTCTAAGCATAAAATGACATAAGGTTTCACTAGTTCCTAAATATAGCGAAGAACCGCCATGTTACTTTTAAAAGACTACCATAAACGACAGCACCCCATACTATTACACCCTAAGTGTAATTAACATATTATCAGATACTTGATTACGTCTTTCACCATGTCACCTTCTTACTATTGCTTGACCATCATTCATATACAAACAAGAACGAGATTCATCACTAAACAGGACTTGGTTCCATTTTAAATCATTCAGAAGTTTGTGTTGCAGAAACACACCTTGCCACGTATATGCTATTTTTCCATAGCCAAAAGTACGCTATCATTTTCTTTTAAATAATAATACAATATTTAAATCTATATTTTAATCAGTAAATTTCCCTTATTATCGGGACAACACCGCCTCAACAAATTCAAACATTCTTGAAAATTTCTCTTACCGATCAAAAAATCACGAAACAAAAGAAGTCGCCCGTCTCTATGCAACGCTAACACATCGACATGCTTTCGTGAACTCGTGATTTCGTAGCGAGTCGACGCATCCAATGAGAACTCGGGCCCTATAGTCGACGCAAAATGCTCGGGCAGTCTCAAAGGGGGGGTAGGAGCGTCGAGAAAGCTCGAACCGCGCGCACAAAGATCAAAAAGTAGTAAAACGAATTGCAGCGAAACGTGCACATCGTCCGAAAGTACCTCTAACATTTCGGGCGAGGCGCCGAAATGTTCTCTTAAATATTTGATAAAAATTTCAGTTTTTTATGGTAGTGCAATACTACTTTCCCCGTGCTGGTTCAAGAAATTTGACTAGCACATTTATTTCTGTAACCAATTTAAATTGGTTAAATAGACACATTCTACACAAAGTTTAAAGGCAAGGTGTAATTATCGTGATTGTAAAGAGCTAAAGCAGGAGAGGCTTTAGCTGGAGTAGTGTTCATAGAAGTGATTTCGTAAATGGTATTGTAAGAGATTAACTGCATAAGAAGGTAATATCTAAACGCATTGATAAGATAATTGTGGTTAGTTGTGGTTGGTGTCACTAATTTTACCTGCAAACTTTCTAACTTTTATAGTGATAAAAAGCAATCTCTAATTGTGTCGTAATATCGATAGATATACGCCTCATAGACTCAGGAAGGCGTTACGGTTTTCTAGTGAAATTTAAATAAATTTCTTTGCTAAATTTAAGTAAATTTTTTCCGATTTTTAGAGTAAATTTTGTAACTTTTATTTCACATTTTTTATAAAGTTAAGTCTTTGATAATTTTGTGAACATTTGATATTGTCAGTAGGTAATGAGTTATATTAAATATTTCCAAAATTTTTGACAAATTAATTAAGGTTATCAGTGCCTATTAAAAAATGGTAATTTTAAACCTTTATCTTTTTTATATATTTAAAGTAAACTTAATTTAAAAAATTTGTTGGGGGAAATTTTTTACTTGTTAGAAAAAATTGGCATATGACACAATATTTTGTGATGTAGTTAAGATATATTTTATTGTAAATAAAAACTTGTGTATAGTTATTTTATTCTTAGTGTCTCATTAATCTACAGGGCGTCCAAACCCTAATTTGCACCTATTGGTTTTCGGTTTATATTTAGTCGATAGCAGAGTTTGTCGGCAACTACTTATGGTGCGGAGGCGTACCGATTAACGTTTCCCCATTAGTTTGTTTCTGCAAAATTGTAGTGAGTTGCGTCAATGTTTGGGAGTCAATGATAACACTGCGTGGATATGGTAAGAAAAAAGCACAAAATCTCTTATTCAGCGATACACTGTACGCTTTCCGACTACCATCCCGGGTTCTTAAAACCACAAGCTTGCAATTTCCCAAGTCAAACTAAAGCTACTTTCAGGTACCAAAAGTCTTAATCGGCGATCTTCACGCTTTATTGTTTTCCTTCTTCCGGTGTCTTTAGCTGTATGTCCTTGGTCTTCTTGGATACATGTCTGATAATACCTCAAAATGGTACGTAAAAATCGGTTTCTTTTTTAAATTTCTCTTATTGACATACCTGTTTTATGTAAATGCTCCCTCTAAAAGTCACTCACGTTGACCAAAGTGGCCAAGTTTTCACACACAAAGCTTATAATCTGTTAAAACAAAGCACTTTAAAAAATACTTTTTAAATGCGAAACCACAAATATGAGCAAATATTAGTATTTATTTTCGGTTGGACAAGTCAAAAAACACTCCTAAAAACCGACAAAAACAATCCGCAGGTAAGACTGAAAATTTAATCTAAGGGCAAGGTAGTGCGCCAGGCCAAGTTCTGGCTAAGTTACGCAATGTGTATATTACACGAAATTTTCAGCGTGTTTTTCCCTTTATCATAACTTTTTTATCGTTCTACATAAAGATATAAGATTTCGTATGTATAAGTACACTAATTACCTGCGAAAAAAATTAAAAATTATGTCAAGTGGTTTATGAGATATTTAATCTAAAAATCGCCCATTTTATTACGATTGACTGTCTTACTATTGACTTATCAGAAATGTGGAGTATTTCCTGAAGGAGTAGAAACTTGATATTTAGTTTTAAAATGCATTTTAGCACACAAGTAAAGAAAAAATTATAAAAACTGCACAGCGTATATTTACCGCAAGCAAAATGAGTTTATTGGTAAAATAAGCAACTTTTGTGTTTTAAACTCAGTTCTATCTACTGAGCATGACATATTGAAAAAAATGCATTTTTTTAAAATTATTAAACTCAAAAAAAAACACCAAAATCATTTAAGTAAAATGAAGGCCTAGTTCCTATTAAAAACATCTTAGCCTCTTAAAGTACTGACATTTAAAATTATACCTAGTTTTTTTACAGATTTGTCTGTTGTAGTGAAAAAAAAATGTTTTAATTATGATAATAAAAAAAGAGTGTCCAATAATACAGACATCAGTAAAAATTTTACCAATAATTAAAAATAGAGTGAAACAAAATTGTGAATAGAATAGGTCTAATTTTAGATTCGGGTACTTTAACAAGCCGTCATTTTTGAACAGGAGTTTGGCCCTTATTTTATATGCGTGTTTATGGTAAAAAATTTTTTACTGGACTAAAAATAAATATGCCTGTAAAAAATTATAGAATTAAGATGAAAAATGTCTATTTTTTTTAATAAATTTTCTTTTTTTTTAATTACTCAGTACATGTTAATAACCACCAAAAATTTTTTAACTCTGTATGAAATAAATAAATCCTAAAATTAGCACTTAACTAAAGTTACTGCCTTTATATAATGTAAAGCAATTTATTTATTTGCCAAATTAACTTAAATCTGTCATTAATTACATAATAAACCCTGTCAACCAAAACAAATTATTCGGGTTGCCCGACAATCTGCAACATAAGGCTTCTCCTCAAAGTCTAAATGGCGTAACTGATTGCTAAGGGACGAATCTTACAGCTGGCACTGTCTGTGGGAGTCTTAAATTAATTAAATATGTGGAAATTAAATTAATATTGTAAGGGTTGGATAACTGCAAAAACTATGTTAGCAATGCTATTACATTACTGTTATTGAAATTTTATTCCTTTTAATCATTAGTAAAAAAGTATTCTATATTAATATTATATACTATTGTTTTTTAATTCCTAAAAATAAAACAAAAATATTTTGTTTAAAGTCACTTTTAAAAATAACGAATTTTACTAAATTAAATGTTGAAAATAGAAAACAGTTCCTGATGATCTTGTGTGGTCCAGGTATACGCAATTCAGAGGTCTTTATTTTTTCTTGACAACTAGGTGAGATACCAAAAAGATTAGGCCACAAAAGAGCTATATTTTTAAACTGCACAAAGGTCAGTGTCCGATATATTCGTTTAGGTGTTCTCCAGACGCCAGTAAACTTAATAAATTTAATCAAGTCTCGAATTACAATAAATTGGGTGAAGAATATGTAAGATATTTACAAAACACCTTTTTTTTAAGTTTAAAACCCTGTATCTTAAAAACAAAGAATATGCGGACTCATTTTTATATGACCTTTTGCCTCAAAATTACTTAAAAAACGTGTTTTAAGTATTATGTGCATAACAAATATAGTTGTATTAATTAAGAACATAAACTGCAAAATTTCCTTTTTTTAAGGGTGTATCAGAAAGCATTTGAACGTTTTTTAATACCATAACAAAGGCCTTAAATGCAAAACATGGCTGTAATTTAACTAACTATCTCTTATGTTTTACAAGATCCTTTACACTCATTTAGATAACTAAATTTGGAATATTCACTTTAACGACTACTATACGTAATACAATCTTATCTAGATCTGAAGCTAAACCGACTATTCAACTAAAGAACCTTTGTGTTTTACTCGAAGTTAAGCTCGGATTTTTTTACATTGCATCCTTGGCCCTTAAGTAAGTTCTACTAATTGTTTAGAATATTTTAATAAGCAATGCTTTAGTGCTGTAGTATCATGTAATTTCCTTAACTTCGCGGAATAATTAAATTAAATTAATATAAAATTACTTAATATTATGTTATAATTATTATTAAAGTTTCTTGCTAGTTTTATTATGCCATTAATGAAAGTTACCCATCGTATCGTATCGAAAGTATCGTGAGTTCTCTCGCTGAGGCCTAAGCCCATTATGCTCACAGGTTTCAAAACCCTGTACTATTCCTTATGTGTGCATACCTTTTGCACTGATCTGGCGCTATCATTTTGTCTACTAGAGACCCAGTTTCCTTACATATGTATGGCGTCTTCTCTTTCCTCTCCACTCGATCTACATATACCTGTTTCACTTTTTCCTATCTTATTAAGGTAGGGTCTGTTTTCACAATAACTTGTCAGTATACCTTTTAAGTTTCTCATTTGCACCTTACTAAAGTCTTTTACTCTAGGTCCTTCCATAGGTCTTCCCCAATAATAGCCTTTGACTGTCTTACTTTGTCTTTTTCCAGTTTTCGTCGAACCGTTTTCCATCCAAGTTGCTATCTCTGTCATATCCGTGTTTTGTGAGATTCCCACGGTATATTCAGGTTCATTGTCCTCAGCTCCCATATTAGCCAGTCTGTCAGCCATTTTATTCCCGTGATTCCTTTGTGTCCAGGAACCCATTGCAGGGTGACTCTGGCGGTTTTCGATAGCGCTTTTACTAAATTATTATTTCAGTCAGAGGCGTAACGACAGTGGAGGCTTCGATTTAAGTTGTTCACATTTAACAAACGTCATATATTTGCAGTTTTCTTTAGAAATTTTAATAGCGCGTTATAAATGACATAAAAGGAATTTCTGTAAAAAATCTGTCAGTCTTGCCGTTTTGGAGAGAACACTCCCCAAAGAAATAATGCATGCAAAGTAAATGCATGGTCGCCTAACAAAAGAGTATTCCGACATTTTTGAGAGACGAAAACAATATTTTTTTAATTACACTGTTATTAAATTTTTTTTTATTATTCTTGGGCGACCATTTCCTTTGAAAAGAGTTTTCTTAAAAACGGCTAGCCTGACAGCTTTTCTACAGAAATAATTTTTTTATGTCATTTACACCTTGGAATTAGAATTTCTACAGAAAACTGCAAAAATATGACGTTTAATAAAAATGTGAACAAATTAAATCGAGGCCTCCCCTGTCGGTACGTTCCTGATTAAAATAATAATTTACTAAAAACACTGAACAGTGCCTACTATTAAAAGCAATTTATATGCCAAAACTCAGATGGGTATTTGAAACGGTTTCAAAATAAAACCTATATCTCGGTGCAATCTTCGAATCGCCATAGCAACCTTATGTCGCATTTGCGGACCTATGTTGATATAAACTTTTCTTTATGATTTAACATGTGCACCTCTAGAATTATTCGAAAGGTATTTCCGGACACCCTGTATAGAAACCAAGTCTGTGCGGCCTCCTTTTTTCGGGCCATCTGTATAGATATGACTGTTCCTTCGTTTGGTGTCCCACAGCGTTTGTGAGCCCAGTCATTTGCCCTAGAATACCTTTATTCATAATGGTGCAAGTGCTCTTATTTTAAAGCTATTATTTAAAAAATAATAATTGTATTACTTATAAAAAAATAGAATGTTTTGGTTAACTGCAATTTTATTTTACTTCAGTTCACTACCCAAAATATTAGTCCATTACTGCTTCCAAATGCCCAAAAATATAAGAAAGAAAGCCACCAAAAATTTTTAATTATATAAGTTTAAATGTAGATAAAATTTTTATAAAAATAATCTACCAGTAACTGGTCATTAGTTCAGATTGCTGAATTCAACAATTCGCTATTCAGCAATGTCGGTATAAACAACCATTAAAATTTAATATCTAGAGAATGTCACTCAAATTACATATGCATTTGGGCGTACAATCTATTATCCTCTTTGATGTTCACGCATCTTTTGTAACTGACAATGACATAACAATTTTAAAATCGAGGAACATGAATCTGTGGATAATTGAATTTGCTTTGTATATTTGTTTATTTGCATCATATACTCGTGGATTGTACATTTTAGCAGCGTATAGGAAACATCAAAAAATAAATCCTTTTTGCTTAGCGAAGCATTATTTATAATTGGCATAAAAAGAACCTATAATGCCTAAAAAAATACCTGTTAATTAAAAAACTTAATCCCATTCCTTTTTTTTTAATATAACAACACCTATTTTATTTATTATCTTTTTATCCAAGGTAAATGTTCTTTTATAGTAATAATTAGGGTTATTTCATATTACCTTTTGATATTGATAAGACGCTTTCGGATACCTTGCATAATTCTTATTCATTTAAAAAGCAATTTTTTTGCTATGTTTATAAATATAATTTTTATTTAAAAAAAACTTTATTAAATCTTGTCTTTTGACAAAAAATTATTTTTTTTTAACATAGGGTATCTCAAAAGTTTTTGCTAGTAATCTAGCTCAAAAGTATTTAACTTTGATTTAAATTTTATATTGTTAAGTAAAGATACGGGTATAAAAATAGAAAAGGTCTGTTAAATATGTTACACCATATTTTGTAAATTTAAAATCGAAATATAAAAATTGATAGCAAAGGCTTATTGACAGAAAAATAATTTGTTCCCCAATATGGATGTTACTAGAACATATAGTTTTAAAGTTTCTTTACTAAAGGTAATTTTTGTAAATTTCGCTGAAGCTAACTATTTGCGGTATTTTTTTCTGTTTTTTTTATTTAATGCCTAACAAAATTAGAAGTTATCTTTTATTTTTTTAATTAAACTGTGAAAGGCTTTGCGACCATTGTCCAAGTTTCAATGGTTTTTGGGCGTTGGGCGGAGTCGTGTCAGGTTGACTTGACGTTTTGCCAACACGAGGGTTCATCTTCAGAATTGCTTACCCGGTTGACAGTATGTGAAGCCCAGTAGTTCCGCATACGTCAACCAGAAGCAACTTCTGAAGATGACAACTGCTTTGTGTTGGCGAAAAGTCAAGTCAACCAGACAATCGACGCCGGCCTAACAGCCCAAAACCATTGAAACTTAGGCAATGCCGCAAAAGCCTTTCACAGTTTATTTGTCGCCTCTATGGGAAGGAGATATCAGCGTTGCACCGACAACTGGAACAATTAAGGAAGAAGAAAGCACAGTAATTGGCTTCATTGGCTTTTCTGTCTCGATGTAGAGAACAGGATGTCATACCTAAGTTTTGAAAGCAAAACAAGTAATAAAATCTGTCCAAGCCCGGGAGATTTATAATCGAACGGAAAAAACTCTGCTCAGAGAGAAATACAAACCACCAGAAGAAATTTAGCAGAAGTCGACACAAAACTATTGGGAATCTTTTATTAGCTAAGCAACAGACCCCACCGAAGAGACTGGGATAAAATTGATGCAATATCATTAAGAAGCATGGAAAATGAAATGCAAAGAAGCACTGACCGTCAAAAAAGTAAATTTAAAAGAATAACGAAAAACACTGGACCAAAGCAAACGCTAGACACTCAAAGAACAGTTATTAATATAAGCAGTTGGAATTTGTCTCCAGATGAGATCTCTGTACTTGCGGAGGGCGAAAACTTTGCCATAACTCCAGAAGATGTCCCAAAGGAAAACATTATCGCAAATCTTGAATCTGCACTAAGATATCTGCCAGAAGAAACAGCTCAGGAACTACGCACTGAATCGGCAAGAATTTTACAAAAGGCCAAGAGCAACCTGAAGCATAAGGAGTCAAGAGCTATTCAAAATCTGAACAAAGATGAAAATATCCTAGTTTTGCCAGCAGATAAGGAAAATGCCACTGTCGTAATAAACACCGTAGATTACAAGGCAAAGATAAATGATTTACTGGATCCAAACAGTGCGTAATAAGAACAACAAAGACCTTAGTTCGGAAGTCAAGTCTAGAAGAACAGACAAAGAAAATAGTTTGTAAAAGTGAAGCTGCAATACCAAAGCTTTATGGATTGCCAAAAATATACAAAGCCAACATTCCGCTACGTCCCATTGTAAGCGCTATCGGTTCACCGACATATGATCTAGCTAAACACCTATCATCATTTCTGCAACCACACATCGGACTGACCGATTTTTTTGTCAAGGATTCGACCAATTTTATTTCGAAAATTAAAGGCTTAGTTCTTAAAGACAACGATATATTAGTAAGTTTTGATTTGGTATCCCTCTTTACAAGAGTGCCCCTAACGGATGCAATGAAACATATATATGACATCTTCCCAAAAGATATCGCCAATTTGTTTAAACATTGCTTGACGACCACCTTTTTTTCATGGGACAACAAGATTTATGAACAGACTGAAGGAGTAGCAATAGGAAGCCCTCACAGGCCGGTAGTAGCAAATTTCTTCATGGAAAAGTTCGAACGACTGGCTTTAAACAGTTCCCTCTTACAAGCCAAAAGTTTGCTATAGATATGTGGATGACACTTTCGTAATATGGAGTCATGGACTAGATAAACTGCAAGAATTTCTGACACACATTAACAGCATTCATGAAAATATACAGTTTATAATGGATATCGAGGACAACAACAAGCTAGCGTTCCTTGATGTATTTTTAACGCGTAAAGGAAGATCATTAGGCCACACGTATACAGAAAACCCACACACACAGATCGCTATCTACATAGGGATTCCAACCACCACCCATGTCAGAAATATGGAGTCATTAAAACTCTAACAGAAAGGGCAAGAAGAATTTGCGAACCTGAGGCGCTAAACGCAGAACTGACACATATTCATAACGCTTTAAGGGCCAATGGTTACTCAGACCGAGAAATCAAAAGATCAATGGAACCAACGAATACCAGACCCGTGGAGAACAAACAACTCCAGCCAGTGACAAAAGCATTCCTGCCCTTTATTCCGAGGGTTACGGACAGGATTGGTCGATTTCTACAAAAGAAAAATGTAAAAACAATATTCAAACCAACGAGGAAAATCAAAGAATGCCTTCGATCAGCCAAAGATAAAAGAGATCCACTTGCGTCTTCAGGAATTTATCTCATTTCGTGCACGTGTGAAAGCGTGTACATAGGAACGACAAAACGCTCGATCAACACCAGGATTAAAGAGCATAAAGCCAACTGTCGTCTGGGACAGGCAGACAAATCCGCCGTAGCAGAACATATCCTTACAACGGACCATCAAATAAAGTTTGAGGAGACCCAAGTACCGCGACCACGTCGGCATACCCTCCAGACTCTACAGAGAAGCCAAGAGATAGAAAAGCATAGCAACAACTTTAAAAGAAGGAGGAAGCAGTTAGGATCAACAAAACATGGATCCTCATAATTAAGGCTACGAGAATTGCACCCTTTAGAACAAAACCGACCGGAACCGATTGGAACCGAAAGTAATAGCCCCCCACTGTCTCCTGAACATTTAAATACGAGCTACGACGCGCACAAAGTCATACTGTCAATCAGGAAGCAATCTCGAAGATGCCAACCGCTCGTGTTGGCGAAACGTCAAGTCAACCAGACAATCGACGCCGGCCTAACAGCTCAAAACCATTAAAACATTTTTTAAATTTTTAAATAGGAGAAAGGAAACTGGAAAACTTAAATACATGTGTTTCATTTTGGTGGAATTTATCATATTTAAGTATATTTTTTCTACTTGGTTAAAATTATTGTTGACTTTAAATAACGTTTACATTAACAATATATTGGATGAGTTTTTTCGTCGTTATAGAGTCCCAGTGAAACATTTTTAAAAGCTGAAGTTCTTCATTTGTTCAAAAGGTGTATGTCACTGTTTTCCCCTCCAAGTATTGTACCTAAATCATTGAATTGTTTGAGATTTTGGTTAGATTTTAAATGATTGATGTCATAACTAAAACCAAATTGGGCAAATATTCATTGAGCGCTTTAAATCGACAATCGGTGTCGCTATTATAGCATCAATTATGGTGTTAAAAAGTTAAATCTGAATTGCTTTTCAGGGGATTTAACTGGTTTTATCGATTTTAACCTGCTTCGTTACGTTTTTTTCCAGTATTACAATTTTGAACCCAGCTACAATATGAATACCGACTTTCGTTGATAAGATGGCAAATATTGAATAACTGTTAATCTTTATCAATTTTTTAAGGTTACTCTAGGAAAGTTAATTTTCTATCTAATGTTTCCCAAATTAACTAAAATTTCCTAAACTTAAAAAAAAACAAATGTAACGCCCAAAATCGGAATTTTTCAATCAATTATCAACATTGATTGACGTATTAAAAAAATCAATAAACAATTTCTTATTACCAGTTTTATTAAAAAAATTTTGGGGAAAATTTAATCACTTTTAATTTAGATAATAAAGCATACAAGTTTAATCAAAGTGGATTTTTTTTTTTTTTTTTTTTAATATACCGTGCAAAAAATTTACGGGTCACATACAACAATTCCCCGGGCCACAAAAAAAAGGGTGTGTACTGGGTTTTAACTAAGATTTTCTGGTTTTTTTTTTACTGAACACGAAAATAAAGTCAAAATTGGGGAAAAAGAGCAAAAAAAAAAAAAACCAAAAAGACACGGTACATTTACCGGCAGTAATTCACAATGAAATGTTTGGGGTATAAAACTATAAGAGATACAAAAAAATTGTTAAACAAAAAAAACTTTTTTAAAATTTATTATAAAAGTTTTTTTAAAAATTTTTAATGAGGTATATAATAAAGGAGATATATATAAAAATGTAATTTTGACATAAAATTTCAGTCCACAATGGAAAAAAAAAAAATTTATAAATGTGATTTTTTTTTTTGGTAATAAATTTTTTTTTTTATTTTTTTAAAATTTTTAAATTACTTAAAATTTGAAAAAAAAACCAAGAATAAAAAGTTTTTGAAAAAATTCTGAAAATTGGTTTTTTTTGATTATAACTAACCCCAATAAAAATTTTAAAAAAAAAAGGTTTATAATTTAAAAATTAAAAGGGTTTTTCTAAAAATACATAGTTTTTTTTTTTACAAAGTTTCTTTTAAGTTTTAAGGTATTGATTTTTTAAATTATCGTTAATATCAAAAATTACGCCCGTTCTTGATTATTTTCGGTTTGACCCCCAATTTTGACATCAGTTTTTTTTTTAGTGAAAAAAAAACTTAGCAAATCCTGGTCACCCAGCCCCACCATTTTTTTTTGGGCCTTTGTTCGGGAAATTTCAGTTTTTCTCTAATAATGATAATTAATCAAGTTTAAATAATTTCTATAGTTGTGTTAGTAGTTTTAATTAAATAACATTAATAAATAAATTTTCCGTAAAAAAAAAAAAAATATGTTTTATGTATATTTTTAATTAAATTATATTTAAAAAAGAGTACCGCTAAGAAATTTAAAAAAAAAAAAGAATTATAAACCAGCCCATAAAATACTCCATGGATTTAAATTTAATAGCACTACCTATTTATACGGGCTCTAATAAGTGTGCTTTCCCCTTTTTTGTTGGGAAAATGTACGAGAAAAAAATTTAATGCAACCGAAATTTTTTATACAAATATTTAGAGAGATTTTTTTTTTTTTTAATTTTTTTTAGGTTCATGCCTTTTTTTATTGTTAGGCAAATATAAAAGTATTTTCCACAAACATTGTTTTTGTATTTGGTGGGTACCCTTTTTTTTTTTTTTTAATCTGGTAGGCTTTTTTTAATTTTTAAAAAGATGTTTTTATATTATCACATTTTCAAAATATATATTTGTATTTTAGTAAAGAGTTTAAATTATAATAATAAAGTTTAATGACGATAAAATGATTAAAAAAAAGGGTTTTTAATTTAAAAAAAGTATTTATATATTTCTATAAAGTGTGGCACTTGTCTAAAGGATGAAAAAAAATGCCAAAAATGAAATTTTGAAAAATAAAAAAACCCCCCATGACGATTAAAAAAGACAAGAAAAATTTGGGAAAAAATTTTTTTTTTTTTATGTTAATAAGTAATGGAGTTATAAAATTTAAAAAAAGAAACTGCATTTTTTTTTGCAAAAATTGGGGAAAATTTTTTAAAAACTTAAACAAAGACCTTAAAAAACAACGTTACAGAAATTTTTTTGCTGTCTTTTTTGAAATCGTGCTGGTAAACGTCAAATTTCGCTTTACTTAATTACATCATTCATTTTTTTTTTTTGGGATATGTGCTGTGACAAACATTATCAATTCAAACCTATCTGAAGCGATGTACGAGATTTCCCCGGCTAAATTCGGTTTAAATCGCTCCAAAAATATGTTTTATAATGAGGTTAATTAAAATTTTTTTTCCTCTTGAAAATTATCTACTGGCTTAGTAATTTTCTTTAGTTTTAAATAAGCAATATTTTATTACACCGTTTAATTAGTGCCCCATAGTATAATTTTTTTTTGCACTTTGCGGATTATTATATTTATTATAAAAAAGTTCCTTTGCATTTTAACGGACGGGGGGTGTTTTGGGGTGGTGAAAGGGAGTTTGTTCCCGGAACATGAATTTTTGAAGATTGGTAGGAAAGGAAAAAAATTCTCAGGCAGCAGGTTCCATAGTCTTGACACTCTAGGACGAAGAAAAAAATATTGGGGCCTTTAAAAAACTGAAAGGATGCATAAAGTTCACTACTCTGCTCTGTTGGGGCTCCGGGAAGGGTTTTTACTGGCCAAATTATCTAGCAAAGCCTAAAATACTTATAGAAGAGCGACAAATCCCCCACAGCTCGACAAAAGGACAAAAGGGGAACCCTTTTGAAAATGTTGGATCTTAAAAAAGACGAACAGCTCTTCTTTGAAGGGTTTTAAGAGCATTGTAAAAAAATTAATCAAAGTTTTTTTCATTTTAGTGTCAGTCCTGTAAAATTATTTTAAAAACCTTATTCCTTTTTTTTAGTTATAATTAGAAAATAGTGATATTAATTTTCATTTTAGCAATGGTAATATCCCAAAAAAAGCCATCTTTTTTGTGCCTTATCAAATCCATAAAAAAATATTTTTTTGATTAAAATTTTAAAAATTCAAGGGGGGTTTTAAAAAATTTTGGGGGTAAATCTCATACTGAAATCACACTTATTCAACAGTATATATAATATTCTCTTTTTTTTTTTTTTTTAATCTTTTGCAGCAGAGAGACTGATATTCTAAAATTTGCATTTAGAAATGTGAAAAATATATCTCCCGATAACCTTTTGCTTGTTTACTTTTGCATTCGCATTATATACACATATTAAACGAGAATCTTTTTTTAAAGCCTCTGAACATCAAAGTAATCCTCTAACCAGTTTATCAAAGCACTAACTAGGTATCACGTCATTGGCGATATGAAAAAGATGCTTTCATTTCGATAAAAGATTTTAAAAAAATCAAGCCCAAGGTGGCCGTCTGGGGCGCTGGCGCAGGCGTTTTAGATACTAATATTTTCAATTTTGTGTTCCACCAAGTGCTGCCCGGTGCGTAGAAATGTTTAAACCCAAAAAATGTCAACAATTTCCCAAATAAAAATAAAAAACCAATATGTTCTGAAATTTCAGAGACTTATTTCGCCCAAAAAAACTGGGAAAAAATTTAATAAAATTTAAGGGTCATTCTTCAATATTTTACAATTTTAAATTAAAATTCGCCATAATAAAATTTTGACTATATTATAAAACAAATTAGCCACTTTTTGGGTTTTATTGGTAAAAATTTTAAAAAAAATAGTATGCGAAATTTAAAAAATTTTTAAAAAATTTGAATGTTTTTTCCTCCTTAACTAAAAAGTTGCGATATAGTTAAATTGACAAAAATATTTTACCGCCCTATTATGTTAAAGTACCACCGATTTTATTATAAAAAATAGTGGG